>NW_020769318.1:24274783-24291375 GCF_900518735.1 Pseudonaja textilis | reverse complement strand
AAAGAAAGAAAGAAAGAAAGAAAGAAAGAAAGAAAGAAAGAAAGAAAATAAGTTTACATTCTAAGGGGAGAATCGAATCAACAATGCAACAGCTAAAAGGGCCAATACAGGCTTATCTTATTTATTTATTTTTTTGTATTAATTATATATTAAATCTTGACTTAGCAAGAGTTCCTTTAGTGTCCCAAAGGTGCTTTTTCAAGAGGCAACTGGACTTTCTGGGCTTTCTTTGAAGAAGCTTCTTGGATGAGAAGCAAAACAGCTTCACAGAAAAGCAAGAAAGTCGAGTAGCCTCTGGAAAAAGCACCTTTGGGACAAACACGATCTGGAGGACTGAGAATCTCCATAGAGAGTTCGTTTAGTGACCGTTCAAAGTTACAACGGCACTGAAAAAGCGACTTATGGCCATTATTTCACAACTTGCAACCACTGCAGCATCTCCACGGTCACGGGATCAAAATTCAGGCGCTTGGCAACTGACTCATATTTATGACGGTTGCAGTCTTCCCTTGGGGTCATGGGCTCCCCTTTTGCAACCTCCTGGTAAGCAAAGTCAATAGGGAAACCAGATTCACTTAACAACCGTGTTAACTAACTTAACTGCAGTGATTCGCTTAACAAACGCGGCGAGAAAAGTTGTGAAATGGGACAAAGCTCACTTAACCGGTTTCTCACTTAGCAGCATAAATTCTGGGCTCAATTGTGGCCGTAAGTTGAGGACTACCTGTAAAATCTTGAACTGCATTAATACAAGCTCTGTGTCCTCGTCAAAGGACAGTAACGATCCCACCTGTCTACACTGACCATTTCACCGTTGGGAGGGCAATTCTGGGCACGGCATCTTCAGAGGGACATAGAAAAGTTGGAGCTTTGGGAGAAGAAAAACATAAGGGAGCTTGATAGGTTTCGTTTGCAAAAGGGAAGAGGCACGATAGCAATCTATCAATACAGGTAATCCTCCATTTATGACCATTATCTCCATTGCAAAGTAGTGTGGTTGTTAAGTGAGCCGCACCCCATTTTATGACATTTTTCGCCATGGCTGTTCAGCGGTCACCTCCATTTGCAAGCTTCTGACGGTCGATGAGGGAAGCTGGATTCACTTAATGACTGCATGATTCATTTAACAACTGCAGGGATATGGCACAAAGGTTGTAAGATAGGCTGCGACTCATTGCCTTGCTTAGCAATGGAAACTGTGGTCCCAATTGCGGTTATAACTCGAGAACTACCTGTATGGCTTCTCTGCTGCCTGAGCAACTCCCAGAACTGAACTCCTGCAGGAATGCATTCAATGAAAATTGATCCGTTCATGCATTTATTTCCAACGAGTGGTGCCTAGAGATCAAACACTCGCCTCCCACTCGGAAGGGTGGCAGTTTGATCCTAGGCAGCTGGCAGAAGTTTCTCTATCAGGGTGCAACACGAAAATACCTGCTGCGAACTCTGCGTAGGTGTCAGGAAGGGCACCTGGCCAGTAAACGCTCAGCTCCACTCAGTTATCCTGACTCTACCCCAAAATAAAAAGGATCATTGAGTCTGTCATCTGCACCTCTGTAACTGTCTGGTTTAGTTCTGCAACCCAACAGGACAGACACAAACTTCAGAGAGTAATTAGGACTGCAGAAAAAACAATTACTACCCACCTGCCTTCCATCGAGGGCCTGTATACTGCACGAGCCAAAAAGAGGGCTGTGAAAATATTTACAGACCCCTCACATCCCGGACATAAACTGCTTCAACTCCTTCCCTCAAAAAGACGTTATAGAGCCCTGCACACCAGAAAAACTAGACACAAGGACAGTTTTTTCCTGAACACCATCACTCTGCTAAACAAATCATTCCCTCAACCCTGTTCAACTATTACAAAGTCTGCACCACTATTACTATTCATCTTCTCCACTCCTTATCACCCTCCCTTCCCACTTGTGACTGTATGACTGTAACTTTGTCGCTTGTATCCTTATGATTTATAACTGTTTCCTAGTATGATTTGATTGCTTATTACACCCTATGACTATTATTAAGTGTTGCACCTGATGATTCTCGACTCTTGACGAATGTATCTTTTCTTTTATGTACACTGAGAGCATTTGCACCAAGACAAATTCCTTGTGTGTCCAACCACACTTGGCCAATAAAGAATTCTATTCTATTCTATTCTATTCTATTCTATTCAAGCAGGGGTGTCAAACTGGTGGCCTGCGGGCCGGATGCCTTACAAGCAGGCCATGGCAACCCCAGCTCTGCGAAGGGGGAAAACGCTGTGATGTGTCACATGACGGCAACATGATGCCGCAAGTTTGACACCCGTGGATTAAAGGTCATAAAAAGAATAAAAATCATTTATTCCCATACTTGAATCTGATGAGAACACTTATTTTATGACACTATATGGAGGATTTAACCACAATTTGCAATGCTTGACGAACAACAAAAATGCAATTTATTTATTTTTTTAAAAGAAATCCTCCCTTCCTCCCTCCTTTCCCCTTCCCTTCCCCTCAGAAGCCAAAGCCAAAGAGTAGAGACGCTTTACCTTAACTTGGTACTCCTTTATGAACGGATGGCTTTTATGGGCATCCTTGAGCTGCGACAGGTAACGGTTGGTCACCTAAAAGGAGGAAGAAGGGACAGCGATGGAGAACAAAAACAACGGGAAAGAAAATCTCCTGTGGAAAAGGAGAAGAGCAAATTCCGCTCCCAAAGGGGGAAAAAAAAAAAAGGCCGCTGGAATGGGAAAAGCCAGCCAGCCATTCTTCCATGTCAGCGGGAGGCTGATTGAGAACTGGGCGACCTCTGACCTTTCCCACGGCAGAGGAGGGACTCCCAACAGACGTGGCCGCGAGAGGAAAGGAGGTCAGGAGAACTGCCCCGAAATACACAATGGATTGGGAAGAGGGCTAGGAGAGGAGATGGGCTCCCCAGCTGAGGAAGCTGGAAGGACCATCGATGGAACAGCAAAGAAAAACTTCCCCAGCCATTTCCTTTGCGGCAGCTGGCCGCATGAGTGCCTTGCTGCGGCCAGGGGTCAGAGGGGTCAAGGGAGAAAGAAGTGGCCCAGGCTCCAACAAGGGGGAGAACGGGTCAGTTCCCACTTTCCCTCTCCTGCCAAAAATGGCACTGGGGAGAGGAGCCAAACTCATCAAGGACAGACCTGCAATTAATTATTCCTAATGAGTTACTCTTCTGTTTGAGAATTCCAGGCTTGGGAAGAGTCAAATGACTTAATCTCATCGCCGAGTGAAGGAATCCACTAAAACAGGGGTCTCCAACCCTGGCAACTTTTAAGATTTGTGGACTTCAACTCCCTGAGTATGGGAACTCTGGGAGTTGAAGTCCACAAATCTTAATGGAGACCCCTGGACTAAAGCAACCGGGATAAGTGGCTCTTCAGATAGCGCAATGCCTTTCAACCTTGGCAACTTTAAGAGGAGTGGGCTTCAACTCCCAGAATCCCCAGCCAGCAAGGCATTCTGGTATTTGAAGTCCACTCCTCTTTATAAAGTTGCCAAGGTTGAAAAACACTGGCTTGAAGTCATATAGGGGAGTGACTCACGGCACGATAGGATTGGAAAGATACCTGGATAGAGAGAGAGGTCTTGGCTTGATCTGTGTGCCCGTCAGGTGCTGTGTGGGTTAACAAGAATGTGAGGAGGAGGCTGGATTTTATTTTTTGGCTCTATCTGGGGAATGTGGTGTTCTGGTCACAGGAACATCCAGATCCTTAAAATTCTTCACCCAATTTGCATATTTGGGAGGAGGTTTTCAAAGGGGAAATGGTATTTAACCTCTGTTTTGGCTTAAATACTTGTCCTGTCTCTCATGAAAAAATAATCTGATTTGTTGGATTTTTAAGAGAGGGATTTGTTGGATTTTGCCCTGCTTGCTCTTCAGTCCCTGAAAAAGGGGAAAATATGTTGGATTCACCCATCTGGGGTGGGAGAGAATTTGGGAGGCACAGCCAAAGAGGCTTATAGTTATCCTGAAGAGGCAGAAATAACTCACTGATTGAAGGGGAGATTTAGAATCCTGGCTTACATTACATCAGAACATTCATCTCCTCTTATCTAAGTAGGGATTAAAGCCACATGTAACATTTGGGGGATAGGCGACAGATTTATCCAACAGGAACGATTTGAAACTAACAAGATCGCACCTGCAAATCCTGCACGGCTAAAATTTCTCATCTGGAGCTGAAGGCGTTTTTCTAATGTATTTCAATTTTCTTTGGCTTTTTTTCTTGCAGAACTCAGTTTCGTTTTCAATCACAAACATTATTTTGCGGTATGAAACAGAGAAGTGGGAACTGTGAGTAGACCATCCTCGCTCTGTCCAAGGAGATGGTACATTTTGAATCGGGAAACTTTCCTGAAATGGTTGGTCAGAGGTGAAAGATTGTTTAAGCTCCTTGAATTCTTTATGCTAGCCAAAAAGAGATGGCTGTAGGTACAAGTATAGGTAGTCCTTGAATTACCACCATAATTGAGCCCAAAATTTATGTTGCTAATTGAAATATGCGCTAAGTGAGTTTTGCTCCACTTTTACGATATTTTCTTGCCACAGGTGTTAAGTGAATCATTGAGTTTGTTAAGTGAGTGACACGGTTGTTAAGTGAATCTGGATTCCCCATTGACTTTGCCTGTCAGAAGGTCACAAAAGGGGATCACATGACCCCAGGACATTGCAACCGTCATAAATATGAACCTGAATTTGAATATGCATCTGAATTTTGATCACACAACCACGGGGATGCTACAATGGCTGTAAATGGGAAAAACGGTCATCAGTCACTTTTTTTCAGGGCCACTATCTTTGAATAGTTACTAAATGAGCTATTGTAAGTCGAGGACTACCTGTAATCCCTGGCAATTGTAGTCGTAAGTCGTGACGGTCATAAAGCAGGTCATTACGTGACCGACCTCATCATATGACTGTTTCTGTGGCAGGTTATCAAGGGAATCCATTGTTCACTATGAGGTTTTGCCAGAAACCCAGAGTAAATGCTGGTTTCTGGTAAAAATGTCATACATTGCAAGTTGTGAGTGCGGGACACTGCGAATGTGGCCATGTTGTTGCCACAGGGGTGGTTCGTGGTTGTCGGAACTTGGGAATCAGATTGTAAATATCTTTTGGGGGCCCCACTGCAACTTTGGTTGCTGAGCAACCGGTTGTAAGGCAAGGACTACCTCTATGGTCAAGAGTTGAAATGCTTCCCACACACACACACAATAAATGCAAACAAGCAGTGCCTACCTCTGGAGTTTTCCCCAGGTGTTGTGAGAGGACGACAAAGTTGATGAGGGTCTCAGGATGGCTGCTGTCCTGAAAGGGGAGAGAAAAGTGCAAAAACCAGCACTTGAATAAGGCCACAATATGCCATTTTCTTCCATTCCTCCATCAATGTAGCTGAGGACTCTCTATCTTGGGAGGACTCAAGAGCTGCACCATCATCTGGTACTGAAATTGAGCCACACAGGCTAAGAATTTCTGCAAGCCGGGAAGGAAGCAACGATTTGGTTTTTCAGACAAGCAGTGTGCCAAAAACAGAACTGGATTAGCCACTGGTCCATCTAGGCTAGGATTTATTCCAATGGAGAACAGATCCTGCCTGTGCTGGATCACTTGCAATCACCCAAGAGGCTGCAAATTTGAAACTTCCAGAAGCCTATAATCGAAGGGGATTAGTTCAGCCATGAAGTCCTGCTCAGGGCAGAAATCCAAGTATAAGTACTCCACCAGGCAGCTATCTCAGTTCAAGGCTCATTTCCACTACTAAAGTCCCTACTGACCCGTAGGAACTTTTTTTCCTACTGCTCAATTGGAATCTGCCTTCTTTTATTGGAATCCAGTTTTTCCCAACCTCAGCAAGTTTAAATTGCGTGGTCTTCAATTTCACATGGGTTGGGAATTAAAATGGCTGAGTTTGACAAACTCTGATTTTGGATCTTCTGAGTCATACCTTTGGACACCTGAAAAATGCTATCAATCACATGCATCCCAGGGGTCGCCAACCTTTGGGACCTCAGGGACCACCAAACTCATAATTTGAAATCCCGCAGACCACTAATATGAATTTTGACTGATGGTGGCTTGCTGACGTTGGTGGGAAAATTGGTCCCATATTCCAGAGCTGCAGTAGTCACAAGACTGGCTTTGCGGGGGTGCTTGGGGGGGGGGGGGGACATTTCTCTGCAGACCACCAAAATTTTCTCACAGCCCACCAGTGGTCCGCAGCCCACCAGTTAGCAACCACTGGATGTATCCAAGGATCAGCTGGCCCCGCCCACGCCCTATCCTCTCCTATACTTCTGTCTTTTTCAGCTCAGCTGATTCACGCGGCACAGTAGTTTTCACATGCCTCAGCTGTTTCACTTACCGGGGCTGCCCTGTAGAGGTTCCAATTGGTGCTTTTTGAATGCTGTGCACACTCACAGAACCGGTTGTTAAACTGGTTGCAGCCCACCGCTGCATGTTATCTATGACTATATTCCCTGTGTGGTTGCTCATACTTTCTTTGCAGGCTAACTGCATTCCCACTGTCCAGAGTTTGATCCTGACCTGAGAGCTGACTCAGCCTTCTGTCCTTCTGAGGTCAGTTAAAGGAGAACCCAGATTGTTGGGGGCAATATGCTGACTCTATAAACCACTTAGATGCCTGTAAAGCACTATGAAGTGGCAGTCTAAGTCTAAGTGCTTATTACTATTGTTACTTTTGCACCCACCCAATAAAATAATAAGGAAAAACTAAATGTACCCATTCTAACATCCCCCTCTAACTTGATTCTTTCAATCTTCTGAAGCACCCCATTGCATTTTTCAACACCTATTCCTGAATTCCTGAAGTTTTCTAAAAAAACAAAACAAAAAAAACAGACTGGTGCCCAAAACAGGATACAGTACTCAAGAGGGATCTGATCAAGATTGAATTAAAAGTGATTTTGGAAGTATATTTTGACTGATAAAACGTAAAGTTGTGTTTGCCTCTTTTGCAGATTCCGCGATACTTTGACCAATGATCCATTTTTGATTGGCTGTAGCCCTTTTCACTTCTCCTACTGTCCAGTCAGATATCGTCCGTCCTATAACTGGGTCTCTGATGTTGGCAACTGAACTTCAGTGTTTCTGTGTAGGCTGATCAAATCTCTCCCCTCCAACCCCACCCATCGCGGAGGGAATCAGGATAACAAATTGATTATTATCCAAACTGGCCGAATAGGTCCCCGATTTAGAAGGGGTAGGTAGAACTGTAGACCAGAAACAGGATTCAGGTCTTTCCCGTATGGGAATCTGCACGGGTATATGATATATATATATCATGACTTCAATGCATTAACAATGTAGTTTGCATCCGACTTAATGCAACTGCACAACGGCGTAATTCACACAATGGTAACATAATGCTTCAGTTGGAACTTGGATGCTACTGCAGTTTGCAATAGGTCTCCAGACTGCCTAGATTGTGGTTTTGGAGAAAACTCTTGAGAGTCCCTTGAACAGCAAGGAAATCAAATCAGTCAATCCTAAAGGAAATCCACCCTGACTGTCCTTTGGACGGACAGATTCTGAAGTTTAGATGCTTTGGCCATACAATCCGAAGTGTGAACTCACTGAAAAAGGCTCTGATCTTGGGAAAGACTGAAGGCGAAAGGAGAAAGGAACAGGAGAAGATAAGGTGGTTAGACAGTGTCATCAACTCAAGGAACATGACTTTGAGAAGCTTTAGGAGGCAGTGGAGGACGGGGTCCAGGTGTAACATGGTGCCACGGTCCATAGGATCGCGACGAGTTGAACATGACCTAGCGACTGAACAACAAGATTCTCACCCCCTGGCTTTGCAAGGGCTGCCTTTCAGCCAGATTTCTGGGGAAGAGCTCACCTTGTCAAGGGCCTCTTGCAGCACCCCTTCGGCATCTTCCCACTTGCCCTGAGCCATGTAGCAAGCAGCTTGGCCGTTCAGGAGCAGCAGGGTGGAGGACCACTTCTCCGACATCTCCTGGAAGATGTAATAAGCGTCCTGCAATTTTTCACCACCCTGCAGAGCAAGACATTGGGAAATCCTTAGGAGGAGGAGGAGGAGGGACACTTATTTTAAACAGGTTGCATGCATATTCCCAATGAGCAGTTAGTGCCTTAAAAATCCTCTGCACCGTAAGTTCAACGGTGAGGATTTAAAACCATTTCAGGATTATCACCTAACGTGAAAATACTTCCGTTGACAGAACTACCATCCGCTGGAGGAGAAGGACTGTCTAAAGGAAGGGGTTCCCAATCTTGGCAACTTTAAGATGTGAGGACTTCAACTCCCAGAATGCCCCAGCCAGCATGCTGACTGGGGCATTCTGGGAGTTTAGGTCCATACGTTTTAGAAGTTGTCAGCATTGAAAAACACACCATGTAACTCATCAACTGATTTTGGGCACGGCTGTTCCCCCGCTCCCCCATTGAAACAAATCCCAGGAAATAGCTATTTGTACCCAGCGTAACAATAGTAAGCTGGTTGTCCTTGCCCCATTGGATCCCGGTTTGGAGGTGGACTTGGAATCGAGACCATCCGAGAGGATTGACACGTCTCCCCTGGAATGTCCGGAGAGTCAATGGGGCTGAGGAAGAGGCTGTCCCAGGCCTCACCAACACAGGGGAAGACAGCTGAACGGACAGGAAGCTGCCTGCCCTCGCAAACACAAGGGGAGGGTGTCTTTGTTGGGAGCAATATTTTTGCTTTGTCACACACTTCCAGTGTTTGTAAACTCTGCTTTAGGCCGTGTTTCTGCCCTATGGATTCTTGCCCTGTGGACCTCGAACCTTGTTAACGACTTACGGATCTTGCCTTGTGGACCACGCACTTTGTTTCTGAACTAGAGATTCCCCCCCGTTGCCTTGTGAAATCAGCTCTGGTGACTATTGGCTTTAGTTTGTGGGGCTGTGTTGCACTGACTGTGGGTGGCTGCCCTCAGGAAAGTTTGTGGTGGAGCTTTACCAGCTGTGGTAGGGCCATTTGTCATGGGATAGCAAAGCAGTAAAGGACTTTAATGAAGCCTGCATCTGCCCAGACAGCCTGGACTGTAACACTGCCAATTCTAGTAGCTGTTTATTCCACCGGTTAAATTCCCCAGGGGGCTGAATATTGGATCAGATAAAATTTCTGCCCTAGTCTCACCAGGGTCCAGTGAGTTGCTCTGGAAAAAGCTCACCCCTGCTACGTCGACTCTTCCTGGGATGGAACTGGAGGTGGTATTTCAGCAGGTTTTGACCAGTTCTGGAGAATTGGTAGCGGAAATTTTGAGTAGTTCGGAGACCCGGTGAATCCCACTTCTGACTGGAGATTTTACAGTCTCTTTTCCCTGTCACGCCCATCAAGCCACACCCACAGAACCAGTAGTTAAAAAAAATTTGAATCCCACCACTGGATGGAACGTAGTCTGGATTCCCAGGTGGGAGGAACTGCTTTCCAGAAGGCAAGAAACTTGCGAAGCTTGGAAAGTTTGGTCGATAGGAAGAAGGTTAAAATGGCCGCTCCCTTGCTTTCCCGAGAGGAGGGGTATCAAACTGACGGTGGATGTGTCGTGCGCAGGCCACGCCCGCCCCAGCTCTGCAAAGGGGAAAGCCATTGCGATACGTCGTGACGCAATGTGACGTGGCGAGTTTGAAACCCATGCCCTAATATATCTATAAATATGCAAATAGTTGCTTTCATCTGGCAAGATTCTGTCTACGGATGTAGAAGAACAATAAAGGAAGCTAGTCTTAAGGAACTCCATGTGTCCGTTCTTGGTTCTTGGGAGCCGACACTTCCCTTAGTGCCCAACTGCCACAAATCGGCACCTACCATCGCAAGATTCACCCATGCAGTTGCCAGCTGCGTCAGCGTCGAGTCCTCATCTTGTTCCTGCATCTTCTTAAGTTCTTTTCTGAAGAGAAAGAAAGAGGAGGGAGGTAATTGAGTGAAATGGCCTGCCTGCAAGACTTGGGGCACCACGTGGCAAACGACTCATGGAAGGCGCCCTATTTTATGCTGACTCATTTGCCTGCAACCTCCTCATTTAAAACGGACCATAAGAGGGATTGATTGACCGGGGCTGTCTGGAAGTTGAGTCATAGCAACTGGACGTCCCGCCTCTTTGATTTGAAAGGTTTCGCTGCTTATCCAAGGCACTTCTTCAGTCTGATCAAACAGGGAACTTTCACTTGCAAAGTTAGGCCTCTGACTGACTGACTCCCGGCTCCAGAATCGCTCCTAGAGCAGCGATTCTCAACTAGCATTCTGTGACATATAGGTATATAGCCATGGGCTTGTTTCTAGCTTGCCACAAGATTTTTCTCTTACGTTAGTTTTCAAAAAAAAAAAAAAATTATATTCTGTATACTCCATACAATCAATATAATATTCATGCTAAAAAAAAATTGCATTTCTTCTGAAACCAACTCTAACACTTTTAAAAATATATAAAGGTATACCTTCTATAATTTTCTGGAGTGCCATAAAATGACAGAATATTTTGCTGTTGATTCAAAAAGGTTTGAGAATCTTTCCCAAAGTTTTAGGAGATAACCCACCCGCTTCTGATAAAACATTTCAATTCATTTCAATAATTTTTTTTTTTTTTAAAGTTAGGCAGGAGAGGTGATGCTGACAGGCTGGGAAACTTACCGGGCCAAATCCAGACGATCCAGTTTTAGGAGGATCTGGACGGTCATGGCCATGCTGGAAAGAAAAAGAGCATTTTAGGGCTTTCGAGGAAGCAAACCACGGGGGATCCACATGCGCTCTGAGTTTGTTTGTTCAATTTCTATGGATGCCATCTCAATCCATGACGCTGGTGTACAATTAAGGGGTCCTTCTGCATTAGGGGCTCGTGCTGAAGGAGCAGGTAGGAACCATGGCCAGCCAGCAACCTTTGCACAAATCTGTCCATCCGTCCGTCCGTCCGTCCAATCCAACTAATCTATTTATTATGTTGCCCATCTCCTCTATAAGGTGGCATAAAAATTTGACAAGTAAATACTGTGCACCAACTGAACTCCTTCTAGGAATAGGAAATCACTTTTAATGGACTTTCACACCTCAGTAGTTTATTTCTCTGACCTTTGACTTCTTGTATTACAGGCAGTCCTTGACTTACGACCGCAATTAGGACTTGAACTTCCGTTGCCACGTGACGCGATCATTGGCTGAATCATCACATCGTTAAACACATCACACAATTGTTAAGGGAATCGCACTAGCATAAAGCGGATGTCAACTCATAAAATAGTTTTTCAAAGGTAGTAACAAGGTAACTGAAGTGTCTGCTGGGCAAATATCTAACTGGAGAGCATGTTTGATGACTCTTGGCTATGGATGTGTCCCATTGGAGAATATGAATTACGATACACCCAGGAGGTGGTGGGTGGAAACCAGGGTCAAAGGTGACGATGAATGATGTGTCTCAGAGTCGGCTACACCCAGGCAGGGCCTGACAAATTAACTCCCAATAAATCCTTTGAAGTTTTGGAAGTCTGGCTTGAGACTCATGATTTAATTCGGGGTAACTGCCGGAATCCTGACAGTGAATCTGGCTTCCCCCCACCGACTCTGCTTGTCAGAAGACTGCTGGGAAGGTCACAAATGGCTACTGGGAGACTTGGGGATGCTACAACTACTGTAAAAGGGTGACAGATGCCAAGTGCCCTAATTGAATTGTGTGACCCACAAAGACACAGTTATGGTTATAAGTGCAAGAGCAAGTCATAAGTTTCTCTCTCTCTTTTTTAGCACCATCATAACTATGACTAAATCATCATCATCATAACTATCGCTAACTGGTCGCACGTAGAGGACTACTTGGGTGATTCACACACTAAATTACCTCCCACTATGGGAAGCGCATCATTATTTGAGTACATAAGGTTTCCAGTTCAGAGCAGAAAGTGTCTCTTACCAATCGGGTATCGGATGAGAACTATCGGGTGCACAGCTTGTGATTCAGTCGATGGGATGAGTTCTAAGTTCTTTGTGGAGACAACAATTGTTCTAAAGAAACTGGTGGGAAGCGACGGTGGGATCCAGGCTTGCACATGGCGGATTGGAGAAAATGAGGGGAGGGGCAAACCCGCTTACCATTCCAAGCTTTCGCCCTGGTGAAGGGTCCGCAGCGCCGCATCAGGGTTCTGGTCGTGGAAGTAGACCGAAGCCGCCATCAGCAGGAAGGTGGTGTTCGTGATCTCCACGCTCTTGCTCATCTTCTTATCTAATTCTGCCACAATTGCATCCCTGTAAAGGAGGGGGGGAGGAGGTCAAATCAACCTCAATGTCCATTTCCCCCACCACCACCAAAATGGGAGCAGCCTGCAAATTCACTGCGAGCAGCTTTTCAAACCTCCTTCCGCAACAATTTGGCAGGAGGAGTATGAAAAATATGGAACACCTGAGACATGTTACTCTAAGGTTGCTCAGAGCAGAATTCGGAAAAGTATGGGAAGTCCTCGGCTTACGACTGCGATGGAGACCAGAATGTGTGGTGCGCTAAGTGAGACATCTGTTAAGTGAGTTGTGTGCCCGTTTTATAACCTTCCTTTCCACAGTGGTTAGACGGATCACTGCGGTTAATTAATAACCAGGTCGTTAAGTGAATCTGGCTTCCCCGTTGACTTTGCTTGTCAGAAGGTCGCAAAAGGGGATCATAAGATCCTGGGAAGTTGGAAGGGTCATAAATATGATCCAATTGCCAAGCATCCGGATTTTGATCATGTGAGGATGAGGATGCTGCAATGGCTGTAAGTGTGAAAAACTGCCGTCACTTTTTTTCAGTGCTACTGTAACTTTGAATGGTCACTTAACGAATGTTTTTAAGTCGAGGGCTACTTGCATTTACCACATCACTTCAAGTTTTTTTCAGCTGCGTTCCCAGAAAAACTTGCTTATTTCTACTACCTTTCAACTAGTTTACTACAAGTTCATTTTTGTAGAATAGGTAGACCTAGTCTTAAAAAAATGTACTTGTGACTTAGTTTTCATGACCAGACAGGATAAATTATAAAACGAAAAAAAATATGTAATTTTAGAGAGAGAAAAATCAAAGTATATTTACATTTAGAAATGCTGTGAGGAATGTCAGAAGCCGATGCTTTATACTATTTTCTTTCTATTCTATTTTTCTTTAACTTTTTTCTTCTCTTGCCCTTCTTGCTTTTTCTTCAATTTCTTTTTCCTTGCTTACTCTCCGTTGGTTTGGTTTAGCTTTAGCTTTCTTGTTTTAAAGTTTTAATAAAGACTATACTTAATCAAAGAATCAGGCCAGATTTAGCCAGCCAAAAGATGCTTGGATATAAAGTTCCCTGCAGCTTTGGGAAGAGGACACAAGAATTATAACACTCAAGTCCCAGATTTACCTCTGGCTCTCTTTGGAGAGGTATTCAGCAAACATCCGGACGGCCTGGAGCTCTGGACAAGCCCTGGGCTTGATTTCATCCAGCACCACACCATACTTGCGCTGTGCAAAGGAGGAGGAAAAACAGCCATGAGCAAAACTGTTGGCAGGCAAGATAAGGAGTATCAATCAAGGAGAATATTTGTAGCTCAGGATTGAAATGAAGGATCATCCTTCGTGCTCTGTGAGCTTGGTTGTTTTCTAGTAGACGTATCACTGTCCAAACTATATCATCGCCGGTCTAGTCCCATAAGGAAAGGAGATTTAATGCTAAGTTTTAAGTTGCCTTTGCAATGAGTAAACACCAGAAATGAAAATCTACCATTCAGTTCCACAAGCTCTTGCTTCAAAGGCTCCTACTAACAAACAATGGACACTATAAACCTTTGGTTTGCCAGTATGTCATGCGATCCAGGGCCGCAAACTCTCGATTTTTGAAGAAAGAAGCTTAGAAGAGAACCAGACACACTGTGGCTTGTACCTCTGACTATCCAGGGAGGACAAGGCAGCACATCTAAGAGAAATATGCAGGTATTTGGATTCAAAGCAGAACACGGCCCTCAGAAGGCTATGGCCAATTCTGAGTACCTTCTTAATGAAGTTGCATCTTTCAGAAGTTTGCAGAATAGCTTTGCAGTCCCAGCAACTAATGACATGTTTGGGTTAAAGAGAATTAAGGCATGACCATGTTGTCACACTCTTTTTGTACCTCCTTCACGCATGAACCCCTGAAACTACTCAATTACCACATGAGCATAGAAAAAAAGCCTTCTTTTTTGAAAGAAGGAATCAACAATTGTATCAGCGCCTGGAGGCCAGACAAGGAAGAATGGATGGAAACTGAACAAGGAGAGATTCAACCTGGAAATAAGGAGAAACTTCCTGACAGTGAGAACAATCAGCCAATGGAACAGAAGTTGCCTTCGAAAGCTGTGGGAGCATCATCACTGGAGGCTTTCAAGAAGAGATTGGACTCTCATCTGTCAGAAATGATGTAGGGTCTCCCGCTTGGGCAGGGGGTTGGACTAGATGACCTACAAGGTCCCTTCCAACTCTGTTATCTGTATCTGTATCAATTACAGCCATGTAAACCCCACCTCAACCCCAGAATAGTTTTCTGGTCCATATCCAAATACTGTAACCAGGGGGTGGGATTCTACTGGTTCGGGTGAACTGGTAGCTCCGAAAATCACCTCGGAACCAACTGGTTCACTGCGACTATCAGCTGTTGGGCCCACTCGCCCTATCATCTCGGCTTTACTCTGTGCTTTATTTCTGGGTTTTCCAGCTCAGCTGCTTCGTGGGGCACAGCTGATTGTCATGTATCAGCTGTTTTACACACAGGGCTTGCAGAAGGTGAGTTGCAAATGCTCCACGCGCGCGCAAAGTGCACGTTGGGCACACACATGCGCAAAGTGCACGCTCAGCCAAATTGGTTCTTACACCAGTTGAATCCCACCCCTGACTGTAACTATAAATTCCTAGGTCTAGGGGCATCTGCCAGGTATGGTTAAAAAAAAAAGTCAACATGGGAGCTCTGAAGAGTCAATAGAATCTTTGCCTCAACATCTTGACTTTATATATCATACCCTGTGAACATCCATCCTAGGACCCAGTTTAAACGGATCTGTAAAACAGATTGGAGAAGTTTCCTGGGGCCGATGGAAACTGTAGTCAAATAGCTAGAGAACAACAGATTCTCCAGGGGGAAGAATCCAGGGGGAAGCATCTAGAATCTGGATGAATAGTTAGTAATCAAGGGAGGCTGCTTTCATTAAAATGTAAGATTTAAGGTAGTGTTGCTATTAATCACAATTCATGTGGTTAAATTGTTTGAAACTGAATGGAAAAAACAATCCACACAAAAACACAAAACTGCACATTTCAGTTCAAGGCACACGTATAGAAGACTACATAAACTTGGCACCTGCCCTTTTTTGCACTTTCTCAAATCATTTGAGGAGCGTGGCCTACCTGTGCAATGTACGCACGATACAGGAAGATGTCCCTCTCTATTTCTTTTTCTGGACTGGATGGCTAAAAACAGAAAAGAAAATTATTTTCCATAACATACACACAATAAAGCACAACCCCACTCCACTCCTTCAAAGAAGTCATTATTGCTTTATCAACTTAAATAGAAAAAGTCTACTTTTTGGATGCAATGCTTTCCATATACCTTCTTTCAGTTTCACAGTGGCCACAGCCACCATGGAGAATAACAATGGAGTTATAACATTCAAAAAACCATTGTTTGCCCACACTCTGGATTAAATGAAGATATCATAGAACAGCTACACATTTTTTCTTCCTGTAATCACACAACCCCTATTTGGCCTTGTTTCTATTTAGTCTTAACAATTTATTATCTTTACAATTCTATTTACAATAGTTACAATATTATCTTAACAATTTTACCGTATCATCTTAACAATTCTATTATCTTTACAATTTATATTTTTGTTTCCTAGTATGATTTGATTACTTATTAGTAACCTATATTATTATTATTAATTATATAATTATTAATAACCTTATTAGCCACCTATGAGTCTCGGTGGCGCAGTGGTTAGAGTGCAACTACCGCAGACTAATTCTGCTGACTGCCGGCTACCTGCAGCTTGGCAGTTCAAATCCCACCAGGCTCAAGGCTGACTCAGCCTTTCATCTTTCCGAGGTGGGTCAGATGAGGACCCAAATTGTTGGGGGCAAAATGCTGGCTCTGTAAACTGCTTAGAGAGGGCTGTAAAGTGATATATAAGTCTAAGTGCTATTGCTATGAATATCATTAAGTGTTGTATCTTATGATTCTTGATGAATGTATTTTATTTTATTTTTTCCTGATGTACACTGAGAGCATGTGCACCAAAGACAAATTCCTTGTGTGTCCAATCACACTTAGCCAAGAAAGAATTCTATCTTCCATCTATCTATTGCCTCCACTCCCTCGTGCTGAATCTCGAGGCTTTTCACTGAACTACAAGTGACAGTCAACTGGTTGAGGATGATGGGACCTGCAGTCTTAACAGCGCTAGGGTGCGGGAACTCGGAAAAAGCAACTAGAGCATGGGTCTCCAAACCGTGACAACTTTTAAGGCTTGTGGACTTCAACTCCCAGAATTCCTCAGCCAGCAAAGCTGGCTGAGGAATTCTGGGAGTTGAAGTCCACAAGCCTTAAAGTTG
>NW_020769318.1:24238161-24260167 GCF_900518735.1 Pseudonaja textilis | reverse complement strand
ATCAAAATTCAGGTGCTTGGCAACTGGTTCCTATTTATGATGGTTGCCGTGGTCTGCGGATTATGTGATCCCCTTTCGTGACCTTGTGACAAGCTAAGTCAATGGGGAAATCCAGATTTCCTTAACAACTGAGTTTACTAACTGCAGTGATTCCACTTAAAACCTGCAGCAGCAAAGGTTGTAACATGGGGAAATAGTCTTAAGTCACTTTTTTCAGTGCAGTTGTAACTTCGAACAGTGACAAACGAATGGTTGTAAGTTGAGGATTGTCTGTACACATTAATGCCGCTTTTCTTCTGCCAGTGGAAATAAACCAAGCATACCAGGAACCTTCCGTGTTCAGTCTAAACCAGGATTCCTGATACGTCAGTCCTGTCAAAAATCCACCTTCGTTTTTGCTCCCAACTCCTTTGCTTAAGAATGACAACGCGGAAATCCTGGATCGGTTTTAATACTGAACAAACCAACAGTTGTGTTTATTTCCTGCATCCCTACAACAGGTCAAAGAAATAAAAGCACAGATTTTTAAGCAGAGGCCAAATGGGATCCATTTGCACTAAACAATAAACTGGAATTTCTGCAGCCAGGCAGACTGTGGAAGTGAGCAGAGCAATTACGCAATTACGTCTTCTTTAGCGTTGATTTGTTTTGTTTATGTTACGGTATTTATAACCCATCCCAGTCCCAGAGGACTTCGGGCAGTGGACAATATCAACAGAAATACCCTCCCCAATGAGTCAACAAGGTCAAAACCAATTAATCATGCAAAGCAACGTTAACCTCAAAGAAAACGTGAACCAGGCAACCAAAATCCGAGTGAAATAACATGATTTTTAACCTGTTTATGGAACTGCAGCAAAACGGGGGCTGCATGTATTTCGGGGGAGGTTGGATATTGCAAAGAGTGGAGGCTGTTATGGGAAAGGTTAAGCAATATAAATAACATCTACACCCAACAGTAAGGCTGCTCTTGTAGAGGGGGGCCTTAGTGGGAGGGAGTATTGTTGGACTGCCCTTTACTGGGCAGCCAACTGTTGGAGTGGAGTCTTGAAGATTGTGTAGACCAGGGTCTCCAAGCTTGGCAACTTTACAACTCGTCGACTTCAACTCCGAGAATTCGTCAGCCAGCGTATGAGACTCCAGGTATACACCATCTAATCATAAAGTTTCCATGTTTTGAGAAATATAGTACTGGTATAACAGGGAGGCAGAGGGAAGCTGTATCCATCTCTCAAGGTTCTGTCTACAACAGAGGTCTCCAAACTTGGCAACTTTAAGACTAGCTGGCTGAGGAATTCTGGGAGTTGAAGTCCACAAGTCTCAAAGTTGCCAAGTTTGGGGACCGCTAGTCTACAACAATAAAGTTCCACTCATTCTTCTGGTGTCTGTTTCTTGACCTTATGCCTTAGCTTCGCTAAGATCTCTTCTTCGTTCTTTCCATCCCCCAAATCCCACCAGGGTACGGACAGTGGAACAGCTCGACCAGCGTTATCTTCTAGTGCCCGAGAAGGTTAAAGACGCTTACTTGGTCCACCTTGTGCAAACTTTCCAAGATGAACATGAGGACTGGTCCATCATCATCTTCACTAACACTTGCAAGTGAGTTTTGTCCAGAGCATCTTTGCCTCCATCATTTCTGCTTTCTCTCCTTCTCTCCTGCCTCTTCTTTTGACCCAGAGCTGATATTTCAGTCTTGATGTAAGGACACTGAATAGCATTGTGCCAGTCAAACCAAATGTTGCCCATCAATTCAAATTCAAATTGTTGAGGTTGGTTTTTAAAATCTGTTTTCTTCCCTATCTTAAATCAGGTTGAAAAGAATGGAATTGGGGTGGACTTAGTTTATCTAGTGTACGAGGTTGAACGAGAAAGTGCAGTTTTCTCTTTTCTTACCTTTAATACTTTAAATATCCTGTGTGCCCTGAGTAGACCTCTAGAGTCTAGACATATCCTCTCCTTCAGCACTTCCTGGAAGGATTAGGTCATCAGATATTGCTATAGAAAGTACTGGAGAAAGGTGAGCCTTTCTGGGCAGAATCCAGCACTGCTGTGAGCACATGGCTCACAGTCTAATGTGGTAAGAGTGCACCACAAGAATTCAAGTGAGGTGGATGGATAGATGATGTTCCATCAAGTTTTAATAGTTCCTAGTGACCACACTGATATAGTTTTCTCCAGAATGATTGTCAGGTAGACCTCATCTCGGTAATCCAACTGCTACCATATAATTGGGTCCATCCCCTTTGGCTACTAGTCATTTTCTTTCCTTTCCTTCCAACTTTCCCATCCTCAAAAGAGTTTTCTCCAGAGAGCCGGGTTGTTGTTGCTTAATATACCTGAAGTAGGAAGATTGGAGCCTGAACTATTTGTGTTCAAGTGAAAATTTCAGTTTGATATGGGCCCAAAAACTCCCTGCCTCATTTGCAACTTGATTTAGAAGAATAGGATAGGATAGGATAGGATAGAATAGAATAGAATAGAATAGAATAGAATAGAATAGAATAGAATAGAGAAAATAATTAGAAGGGAAGGGAAAGGAACAGAAGGGAAGGGAAGAGAGTAGAGTAGAGTAGAATAGAATAGAGAAAATAATTAGAAGGGAAGGGAAAGGAATGGAAGGGAAGGGTAGAATAGAATAGAATAGAATAGAATAGAATAGAATAGAATAGAATTCTTTATTGGCTAAGTGTGGTTGGACACCCAAGGAATTTGTCTTGGTGGAAATACTCTTACTGTACATAAAAGAAAAAATACATTCGTCAAGAGTCAAAATTTCATTGTGAGCCAGTCTTTCTCCTTAAGTAGACAACAGAGGGAAGATGAATGCAGCCTCTTTGTTCTGGTGTGTACCTCTCCCATCTCAGTGCAAGGTCAATTTTTCAAAGAATGTTAGTCAAACGGATCCTTATCTATCAAGTTTAATCATTTGCAGCTTCCAAGAATTGCATTGACCAAGCAGTCAAACTTGCCTTGTGACATAACCAGGAGCTGGCGCATCCTTTCGATTAACAGATGCACAGGGCAATGATGTTTCTGAGCAGATGCAGAGCAAAAGACTTGGCAGCCTCCAAAGGAAAAACAGGAGCCTTCTACAACATACAACATAAGGACTGCAACAGCCACTATGTGGGACAAACAGGCAGAAGACTGGCAGAACGCATCCGTGAACCCAAACTGGCATTCAGAAAGCTTGACGAAAATATTTTGACTTCACAAGACATAGACAGCTTTTACCATAGTTTCAGCTGGGAAAATGTGACAATCCTAGACGAAGCCAAATCCAAAAATGCCAGGGAATTTCTAGAAGCCTGGCGCTCTGATCAGTCATCAATAAACACATAGACATTAACAACATCTATAGACTAGGCAAAAGAGGCAATCAACCAACCCAAAAGAGAAAAAAATACTTTAGCACCTTGTCCACCAGTGATTGGCAGTCAGATCAGCATAGATTAACTTCAGACCAACAAGCAAGCAAGCGATACCCCAGTCAAGAAACTGCCAAAGAGCCATCAGTAAACAGCCCAACCAAAGAATCTCTGAGCTATATACATAATCTCCTATTCTTTGCCTAATTACCATTTTAGTTTCTTTTTATTCTTATATCTATTGTGGAGAGAAGGGAAATGAAAACATATTAATTCGTAATAAGAATAATGAAAGAAATATGCAATGGTAATGTAATAAGAAAATATATATAGAAACGTGATAAAGAAACGTAAACGATGTCTTGACACTGACATAATGATACATATAATTTTATTTTATGTTTTTAAAATTTGAAAACTGAATAAAGTTTATAAAAAGACAACACAAAGAATCTGTAAGACCCATCCTCATACAGATAGGCGAGACACCAGAGTATAAACTGACAGCAAACTGCACTCTTTGCTAGCACTGGTGATGTTACCTAGCTAGGATAATGAAACATCTGCAAGAAAACAAACAAACTCAGAGACCCCTCAGGGACCCCTCATGTCACCCCCGAGCCCCAAATATTCTTCTTTATTAGATGCAGAGTGCTGGTTCCTACACTAGCTGCCATGCTCACCCAAAAGTAAACACGGGGCTGATTTTATTATTGCATTTTATTATTGTTAAATCGATATGCCACCCATCTTGCTCTGCCTTTTTAGGACCTGCCAAATTCTCAACATGATGCTCAGGAAGTTCAATTTCCCATCCGTGGCTCTCCACTCGATGATGAAACAGGTAAGTCAATGATGGCCACCAGTGGCTGCCCAGAGGAGGGAAGATCGGCGCTCAAGGCCGATTCCTCGTCGTCTTCTGCCATTTTGCCTCCTTGAAGCATTTTTTCCCCACCCGTGCCAGCGCCAAGCCTCCATGGAGCATAAGAAGGACCATGGACCCTATCCCCCACCCCTCCAAGGAAGTTTCTGAGCTGCATCTCCAATTGTGCTTCTACACAGAGAGAGGGTCCCATCCAGAGGTGGTCTTCAGCAGGTTCTGACCAATTCTGGAGAACCGGTAGCGGAAATTTTGAGTAGTTCAGAGAACCGGCAAATCCCACCTCTGACTGGCCCCACCTACCCCCATCTATTCTCCGCCTCCCATTGAGTCCCAGCTGATCGGCTGGCTCTTCTTTGGTTGCCCTGAACAGGAGAACGGAGCTGGAAGGCAGGTTGGTGGGATTTTAAATTTTTTTTACTACCGGTTCTGTGGGCATGGCAGGGGAAGGATACTGTAAAATCTCCAGTCAGAGGTGGTCTTTGCTGGTTCTCCGAACTACTCAAAATTTCCAGTTCTCCAGAACTGGTCAGAACCTGCTGAATGCCACCTCAGGTATTATATAAAGCAGGTTAGTGGGGCGGGGAGAGAATGGGGATTTTGCAGTCTCCTTCCCCTGCCACGCCCAACAAGCCATGCCCAGAGAACCTGTAGTAAAAAAAAAAATTTGAATCCCGCCAATGGTCCTATCACTCAGTGAATAAAGCAACTTCACATGTAGGGATTTCCAGGTTGACTTCCCAGCATCCCAAGTAAAGCAGATCCTTTGGCCTGCAGAGTCCTCTCGTCTCATCCGAATCCCCAGAGGGAAAGCAAGCTTGATAAAAAGCGCTTGCCAGCGCTAACGTTGTTCTTTTTCCTTCTCTCTTTTTGCGGGCTCAGAAACAACGTTTTGCAGCGCTGGCAAAATTCAAATCGAGTGTCTTTAAGATCTTAATAGCTACTGATGTAGCTGCCAGGTGAGTGAAGCCGGTCTGGCACTAAAATAGGTCCAGAAGGGTGTGTGTGTGTGTGTCCCAGGTTAGGTAGGATGCCAAGCTTAACCATCTTCCTCTCTGTGTTCAATCTCTTGGATTTAGGGGGCTCGACATTCCCACCGTCCAAGTAGTCATCAATCACAACACGCCTGGACTCCCCAAAATGTACATCCACAGGGTGGGCCGAACAGCTAGAGCAGGTAAGGGGAATACGCTCGTCCTTTTAGTCTGACTTGTTTCTCTCTGGAAGCAACATAAATCCTTAAGGGTTGCGCGCTCTGCAACTTCAGAGACCACTTTGACGGACATTTGAACTGGCCTTATAGAAAGAGGCCTCCCTCTGGGATTCCCCACTTGCTAGGGCTTGGGAGCGTCCTTGCCCAGAATGCAGAATGCTGTTTGTTCTGTAGGTTGTGCTGGAATGTTCTTCTCGCTGGAATTTTTCCATGTGCCGACATGCTTTTTTCTTCGTATTCATCCTCAAGTCCTCAACTTATCACCGTAACTGAACCGAGAATTGTCATTGCAAGTCGAGGTTGTTAAGCGGGTCACCAGTTGATCACGCCCATGACCTTTTTCATCAGTTGTTAAGCAAATACCATGGTTATTAAGGGAACCTGTTTTCAACAATGAGCATTTTTCTGCAGTAAAAATTAAAAAGCACAGTCATGTCATTGTAGGTTGCTGCAAAATAGCCATAAATGTGAGCCGGTTGCCAAGCACCTAAATGCAGTCTCGTGACCAGGTGGCAGGGAGGTTGCAGCCCTCGTAACTTTGAAAAAAAGGATAGCTCTGGGAAAATCCGTTGTAACTTCAAATGGTTGCTAAGTGAGGATACCCGTATTTCATTTCTCAGTCAGAACGCCCCCAGGGCAGTGGTGGTATTCTACTGGTTCGTCCCAGTTCTGGAGAGCTGGTAACAGCGATGAGCAGCGGAGACCGAACCAGTTCTCTCCGCCACTCTTGCTGTTGGGCCTACCCACCCGCCCGGGCTCCTATACTCACCTTTATCTGCTGAATTTGAAGCGCTGCTGTTTTGCATGGCACAGAAGAGTGCCGCACTGCAGCTGCTGAAATGACTGGGATCATGCAGGCTTGCAGGCTTGCAGGAGGTGAGTTAGAATGCCTCTGCGCCTGTGCAAAGTGCGTGTTTGGCATGTGTGCACGCGCAAAAAGCGTGCCCACCAAGCCATGCCCACTGAACCGGTGGCAAAAATATTTGAATCCCATCACTGCCCCCAAGCAGTACAGTACAGATAATAGCAATAGCATTTAGACTTATATACCGCTTTATAATACTTTACAGCCCTCTCTAAGTCATCCTGTTGCCCCCAACAATTTGGGTCCTCATTTTACCCACCTCGGAAGGACGGAAGGCTGAGTCAACCTTG
The DNA here is from genome assembly GCF_900518735.1 of Pseudonaja textilis. The sequence continues at coordinate 24,253,551 of NW_020769318.1, read as the reverse complement.
AGCCTGGTGGGATTTGAACTGCCAAATTGCAGGCAGACGGCGGTCAACAAAAGTAGCCTGCAATACTGCACTTTAACCATTGCGCCACCATGGCTTCTCACCTCGTTCTTGTTTAATCCTTGTTTAATCCTGGTAATTGGGATCAGAATAATGTTTAGTGATGGTGGTTCCAGGAGTTCTGGTTGCTGTCGTTAAGCTAATCTTACACTGTCACATGCTCACCATTTCTGACTTCCCGCTGGCTTCCCCATTGACTTTGCTGATTGGAAGCTGGCATTGAAGGTTGCAAATCAGGACAGGTGGCCACAGGACAGTGCGAAGGCTGCCACTACAAGGAAAGGCCTAGGAACCACTTGTTCAGCACTGTTGTTAAGTTCAAACAGCCACCGAGCAAGTAGCAAGTAAGCAAGGATTAATTGTACTTAGTTAATAATACAGTCAGCCTTCCCTTCTTTCTCATTTTTCTTGTTTTAGATGGACAGTTTCATCTGTTGCAATAAAATATTCTTTATTGGCCAATTGTGGTCGGACACACAAGGAATTTGTGATGCAAAAGCTCTCAGTGTGCATACAAACAAAGTAATGAAAACAAGCTACTGATAGGACAAGGTAGTAGGAAAGATGAGAAGGAAATAGTAATAAACCTCTACTTCATGGGTAAATATTTTTAGATATGAGACAATATGATGGTAATTAGCTGTTCAGCAGAGGGATGGAACGAGGAAAAAAACTGTCTCTGTCTAGTTGTTTTGGCATATGATGCCCTATAATGGCGTCCTGAGGGGAAGAGTTGAAACAATTTATGTCCAGGATGTGACAGGTCTGTAAGATATTTTCTCAGCCTTCTTTCTGATTTGTTGGGTCTCATTTTAATTCTTTGTTACTTATGCATACTTATGGTCCTGAATTAGAGTAAAGATTATTATTTCCTCTTCCTTCAGCTTTAATCACCACAGATGTGTGGTTTAGATCAGGGGTCTCCAACCTTGCACCTTTAAGACTTGTGGACTTCAACTCCCAGAATTCCCAGAAGCTTTCCTGGCTGAGGAATTCTGGGAGTTGAAGTCTACAAACAAGTCTTAAAGTTGCCAAGGTTGGAGACCCCTGATTTAGATCACAGGTTGTGGGCCATGTTTGGGTTTGGTTAAGTACTCAAGGGAGGTGCATGCTGTTAGGGATACACCCTAGCAGAATCTGCACGGCAGGCAGGCAGGCAGGCAAAATATGTGAGATAAACGTTTTTGTAGCTTACACTCAGTAAAACAGATACACCGTGCTAGTTAAATAGTTTATTCCAGCAAGAGTTTTAGCATAGTCAAAAAACAGTCCATATATCATTCACTAATTCAGTCCGTCCGGGGATTATTCAGTTGCAAATTCCAGTGTCGAAAAAGAGGTCAGTAAACTTACAAATATCAGTCCAGGAATATATCTCATCACAGTAGAGATATGAAGAAGTCAAAACTCCTTTCTTCCTTCAGCAACTCAGCAGTAGGGAAAACACACAGTTAACAAACCATCAATCCATCAAACCAGTCAATCGACAGGAATCGTCAGCAATTGTCAGGTTCTCTTGCTCCCTCTTATGGCGGTTTCACACCGCACCCAAAATTACATGCTTTGCAGTTTAAAGTGGCACACACTTAAACTTACAATCATAGTTTATATATATTATTTTACCCAAACTATGTTAGGTAACACATGCCACTCATGGAAATCTACTATAGTAGTCCTCAACTTACAACAGTTTCTTTAGTGACAGGGGAAAAAATATTTACGACCATTTTTCACACTTATGACAATTGCAGCATCCCAATAGTCACCTGATCAAAATTTCAGATGCTTGGCAAAACTGGTTCATATTTACGACGGTTGCAATGTCCCACCTTTTGCGACCTCTAGACAAGCAAAGTTGAATGGGAAGCCGGATTCACTTAACAACTGTATTAGTAACAACTGCAATGGTTCACTTAACAACGGCGGCAAGAAAGGTTGTAAAATGAGGCAAAACTCACCTAACTGCCCAGCTTGACAACAGAAATGTTGGGTTCCAACATTGTGGTCGTAAGTTGAGGACTAGCTGTTCTATCTAGAGCCGGCTTTCTTAATGGAAAGGGAGGAAGAACCATCTGTGCCCACTGCTTAGGACTCTCTCTCTCTCATGACCACTCTTTTCAGGTCGGCACGGAATTGCCATCACGCTGGTCACCCAGTATGACATCCATCTCGTCCACGCGATTGAAGAACAGATCAGTAAGTTGCAAAATGTTGGAAAATTTTCGGGTGGGTGGGGAGGCTTGAAAAATCCGTCAGATACTAGTTTCGCTTGCTACCATAGTTGGCAGCATGGCTGGCTGTGGAATTCTGGAAGTTGAAGTCCACAGGTCTTTCAAAATTGCCAAGGTTGAATACCCCTGGGTTAGAAAGTGCCAGCCTCCGCTCCTCCTTTCGGCCAAAGATTTGTATGCAACAGCAACAACCACAAAAAAAGGTACTGAAGCTAGAGATTTAGAGGACGACGTTTATCCTTATCACTGGGTTAAAACAATACTTTTTATTTTATTCTTGTTTTTGACTGCCTTCTATTATACACTGCTCAAAAAAATAAAGGGAACACTTAAACAACACAATATAACTCCAAGTCAATCACACTTCTGTGAAATCAAACTGTCCACTTAGGTAGCAACACTGATTGACAATCAATTTCACATGCTGTTGTGCAAATGGAATAGACAACAGATGGAAAGCATAGGCAGTTAGCAAGACTTCCTCAATAAAGGAGTGGTTCTGCAGGTGGTGGCCACAGACCACTTCTCAGTTCCTATGCTTTCTGGTTGATGGTTTGGTCACTTTTGAATGCTGGCGGTGCTTTCACTCTAGTGGTAGCATGAGACGGAGTCTACAACCCACACAAGTGGCTCAGGTAGTGCAGCTCATCCAGGATGGCACATCAGTGTGAGCTGTAGCAAGAAAGTTTGCTGTGTCTGTCAGCGTAGTGTCCAGAGCATGGAGGCGCTACCAGGAGACAGGCCAGTACATCAGGAGATGTCGAGGAGGCTGTAGGAGGGCAACAACCCAGCATCAGGACCGCTACACCTTTGTACAAGAAGGGACAGGAGGAGCACTGCCAGAGCCCTGCAAAATGACCTCCAGCGGGCCACAAATGTGGATGTGGCTGCTCAAACGGTCAGAAATGGACTCCATGAGGGTGGTATGAGGGCCCGACGTCCACAGGTGGGGGTTGTGCTTAGAGCCCAACACTGTGCAGGACATTTGGCATTTGCCAGAGAACACCAAGATTGGCAAATTCGCCACTGGTACCCTGTGCTCTTCACAGATGAAAGCAGGTTCACACTGAGCACATGTGACAGATGTTACAGGGTCTGGAGACACCATGGAGAACGTTCTGCTTCCTGCAACATCCTCCAGCATGACCGGTTTGGCAGTGGGTCAGTAATGGGGTGGGGTGGCATTTCTTTAGGGGGCCGCACAGCCCTCCATGTGCTCGCCAGAGGTAGCCTGACTGCCATTAGGTACTGATATGAGATCCTCAGACCCCTTGTGAGACCATATGCTGGTGCGGTTGGCCCTGGGTTCCTCCTAATGCAAGACAATGCTGGACCTCATGTGGCTGGAGTGTGTCAGCAGTTCCTACAAGACGAAGGCATTGATGCTATGGACTGGCCCGCCCGTTCCCCAAACCTGAATCCAATTGAGGACATCTGGGACATCGTGTCTTACTCCATCCACCAACGCCACGTTGTACCACAGACTGTCCAGGAGTTGGGGGATGCTTTAGTCCAGGTGTGGGAGGAGATCCCTCAGGAGACCATCCGCCACCTCATCAGGAGCATACAGGCACGTGGAGGCCACACACACTACTGAGCCTCATTTTGACTTGACTATTTTCAATGCCATTGTAAGTTCGAACGGTCATTAAACCAAGTCGAGGACTACCTGCATAGCGTGAAATGGCAGAGACGCTCAAGATGTACAAGGGATGGAAAAATGGAGCTTTGGGGTGTTTTTTTTTTTTTTACCATGTCAATGTGTGGCTTACCCCCCTTTTTTTAGAAATGAAGCTTCAGGAGTTTTCTGTGGAGGAACAAAACGTGCTGAAAATTCTCACCCAAGTGAATGTCGTCCGACGGGAATGTGAGATCGTAAGTGGGGGGGAGGGGAGAGAGAGGGAGGGAGGGAGTTGGTTCCCAGGGCCCCAAATGGACAAGTGAGGATTTGGAGGCTGATAGACTCTGTTCCAGTCCACTCCTTTTGCTGGTCCTCCGTAAGGATAGGAGGGGAGGGGAGGAGAGAATAGAATTCTTTCTTGGCCAAGTGCGGTTGGACACACAAGGAATTTGTCTTCGGTGCATAAGCTCTCAGTGTACGTAAAAAGAAAAAAAACATACATTCATCAAGAATCATAAGACAGAACATTTAAGTGATAGTCACAGGTTACTCATAAGCAACCAGATCATACTAGGAAACAAAACAATATAAATTGTAGAGATACAAGCAACAAGGATATAGTCATAAGTGGGAAGAGATAGGTAATAGGAAGGATGAGGAAAAGAATAGTAATACAGTCTTAGTGAATAGTTGGACGGTATTGTGGGAATTATTTGTTTAGCAGAGTGATGGCATTTGGGGAAAAAATTCCCCTTGTGTCTAGTTGTTCTGGTGTGCAGGGCTCTATAGAGTCCTTTTGAGGGAAGGAGTTGAAACAGTTTATGTCCGGGATGCAAGGGGTCTGTAGATATTTTCACAGCCCTCTTTTTGACTTAGGCAGTATACAGGTCCTTGATGGAAGGCCGGTGGGTAGTAATTGTTTTTTTCTGCAGTCCTAATTACTCTCTGAAGTCTGCCTTGTTTGGTAATCCCATGATGTGTGTTCTTTTTTTTTTTAAAAAAAAAAAAACAACCTCAGAGACTGGAAGCAACTGATTTTGATGAGAAGAAGGAAATAAACAAGCGGAAGCAGATGATCCTGGAAGGAAAGGTAAGGTGGAAGCTGCCAGGGCAGGCAGTGGCTAAGCGGGAATCACCCCAGTCCTGTCCCTCCCATCAGTGGAGGTTTGGAGATCAGAAGCAACCGATGGGTCTCCAACCTTGGCAACTTTACGACTTGTGGACTCCAACTCCCAGAATTCCTCAGACAGCACATGCCAAGGTTGGAGACCCCTACGACAGAACACACTACCAAGAACTTATTGACAGGGCAGGCCACTGATATATAAACAAAGGCCAAACCCCTCTCCCTTCTAACACGGATGATATTACCTACTTGGGTAATGAAATATCTGCAAGAAAAATACCAAATTCAGAGAGGGCACCAAGGACCCTACTCTTTTCCTTTTTGGGATTGTTTTTTTTTTTCATCCTTGGTTTGCTTTGACCCAAAGCACAACTGCTATAAAACAAGCAAGCAAGCTTGCCGGTCACTATGGTTTGCTGTGAGTTTCCATCTCTGGTTTATCCAAAGATAACCATGGTTAGTGCATGGCTGGGTTTGTGCAGTGTGCTAAACCACGGCTTCAGAATAAGCACACTGGTTAGCCATGACACAGGCTGCTAGATACGATCTGCCAAGCATAACGTGTGGCTTTACAGCCAACACATTAAGGTGGAACCAGCCTACGTTATTAATGTGAACTTAGTCTTAACACAGTAGTGGCTGTGAAATCCGTGTCTCCATGAAGTGGTGATGCTTGGGGACAGCGGTGGGATTCAAATTTCATAACAGTCGGTTCTGTGGACGTGGCCTAATTTCTGGGTGTGGGTTGGTGGTCCTGTGACTGGCTGGGCATGGCTTGTATGTAAATATTATAAATATATAAGTAAAGATTGAATTTTTTATTTTTTTTAAAAAGAGCAACCTTTACCCAAAATCAGGCAAAGCAGGCAGGCAGATTGAGCTGCTTGCAGAATCACAGATTCACTCAGAGATCTACCTTTCTGCAATCTGCTGCCTGAGTCTGCACTGAAAACTAGAAGCTTCAATCCTAAGGAAGGTTCAGCTCTGCTCTCAGGCCACTTCTCCCTCCCCCAACCCCCTGAATACCACCCCTGATTGGGCCTCAGGGAAGCCTCCTCGGTGGGGGTGGGTGGGGAAGAGAGCGGCCAGCTAATGGTGTGATTTGCCGGTTCTCTGAACTGCGCAGAATCGTAACAACCGGTTCTATAGAACCGATCCGAACTGGTAGAATCCCACCCCTGGTTGGGGAACAAGACAGTTTTGGGGAGAAGAAAGGCAAATACTTACAGTAAGGTGGGATTGGAGGGTTTGAGAAGGAGGAGCAGTTGGGGACAGTGGTGGGATTCTACCAGTTCGGCCGAACCGGTAGTAAAAACATACTACTGTTCGGCCAAACCAGTATTTCCTTTTTGTTTTTCCTCCTGATGATCGGCTGGGCCAGGAATTCCACCTCACTGTCTTATTGCTTCATGCAGGAGGCTTCCCTGAGGCCCAGGAGGCCAAAAAAATGGAGCGCGTGAGGGAGCCGCGCCCCCCCCCCCACGCTCCGTTTTCTGCCTTCAAGGCCTTCAGGGAAGCCGCCTGGGAGCAAAGATGTCCCCCCAGGAGGCTTCTCTGAGGCCCAGGTGGGGAAAAAAAACCCGGAGGGAGGGGCACTGCATGTACACAAAAAGCCACGCCCGCCCAGTCACATGGCCACGCCCACCTAGCCACGCCCACAGAACCTGTAGTAAAAAATATTTGCATCCCACCCTTGGTTTGGGGGCTCTTGCCTACGAGGGCTGCTTCTGGGCATCTTGGAATCTTTTTTTTCCCTTCTCCCGGCAGGACCCTGATCTGGAGATGCAACGGAAGGCCGAGCTGGCCAAGATTAAGAAGAAGAAGCTCAAGTTCCAGAGCCAAGTCCACCAGACCCTGCAAGAGAGACGGCAGAAGCAGCTCCAGCACAGGCTGAAAAAACGGGCACGGCGGCAGAAGCCGGCAGGGGCGGCGAACTGAGGCCGCTCGTCCTCCCGCCTTGGGTGGCAAAGGACCCTAGTGGGGAACAATCTGCACCTGAGCTGCCTCTGCCCCAAATTCGCCTTGCGTAAAACTTGGTTAACTTTGGCCCTTCTGTGAATGGACCTGAAGCACCGGGAGCAAAAGTCTCGGGAAAAGAACGTTAGGCAAGTTGGAGAAGTTGCTTGGCTGCCTAGAGACCAAGGAATGTCTCTTTGAGGCCGTCTTCTTTTCCAAAAACGAGACTTTCAGTTGGGCTGAACCCTTGGGAGACAAAAAGTTTTCAAGTCTCACCAGGCAGTTGTGCCACCGAGTAAAGGTTGGTGATTTAGGGGTGGATCCTTTTGATGGGAGCAGGCTCTGTTTTGGGGGGGTCACCAGAATCTCATGGCCATGCCAGGCAAATACTGGCTAGTAAACCGTGTGCTTTCAATAAATCCCTCTCTATGATGACAGGGAAAGACGAGGCTTTAAGTGTTTTATGCAAGCCTGGCTGCAGTCTTTGGGTTTGATTGTAACATTTTTCCAAAATGATTTAGACCATTTCCAAATAACATTCTACAATCGGAGCCTGTGCACGAGGGGCATTTCGTATTCTTACCTCTACTTGAGATTTTAGTCCCTTGCTCCCTTTTCCGTAGGACTTTGGATGGGTGCAAAAATAGGGTTTGTCAAATATACAGTTTGTCCAACGTTACAAAAAGTGATTTATGTCTGCACTTTTCATGGGGGAAGACTCTGGCTTTATTTATTTATACTATGTTCACTATCCAAAGCAACTCTAAGCGGCTTAAGATGCCATAAAGACAGAAATGTAAGAACTATTATAATTTTAAAAGCACAGATTAGTACCCAAGCATCTGATCTTTCTTCCCACACCAATATGTTATGACGATGCAGGGCGTTTAACGTTTGTGGTATTTTGGATTCCAAATGCCCCCTTTGGGTCATTTTGGAATGATTTCCAGCTTAAGACCCTTTCCAAGTGATTCAAACAACCTGTTTTAACATCGGTATAGGAGGGCAGAGGTAGGCAACAATGCCCACTGGACACTGCAGGGACTTCCAACTCCCAGAATTCTATGCTGGCTCAAGAATTCTGGGCGTTGGGAGTCCACAGGGTGTAAAGTTGTCATAGTTGGCCACCCCGGTATAGGATTTTTGTGTTTGCATAACTTCTGGCATTCAGAATGCAAAACTCTGGGTGTAAATGTTGGAAAATAATTATTTATGTGACTAGCAAGCCCCCCACCCCCTTGAGTTACACTGAAGACCCCCAGTGCAGATTTGATTTGTGGATCTTCTATCAGCTCCAACATTTCAGCGTCTCACACCCAGTGGGAGTAGCCTATCCCCCCTGTACTGGCAGAGGGGGCATGCTGCAGACCCCGTTGGTCAAAAGAGTTTTGGCTGGTGGAGTCCAAGGGAAAAGCCTTTTCTGTTGTGACTCCTACCCTTTGGAACATCATGTGTCGTCATCTCTCCCTTCCCCTCCCCCCAGTGAAATCCCCCTCCCCCTTTGGCCTTCCAAAAGGCTTGAAGACTTGACTCTGCCAGCTGGTCTTGAGGAGCCACATCTGGGAGGTGGTTAATGGATTAAGCAGATCCTCACCTCCTCCCCGTGTTCGCTTTGCTTTCTTCTCCCCATCTTGGTTAATTTACGCTCTTCGTTACGTGTTCTTTTCATGAGTGGCTGTAAGCCACCTAGAGCTGCGTCTGTGAGGTGGGCAGCAGAGAAGATTAATAAATATTTATCAAATATTATAATAAATAAATACGCACATACATACATACTCCATGTTTTTGTGGCTAGCTTGGAGTCCCATCCCGCCTTGTGCTGAAAGGACCAAAATTAGTCTTTCATCATCATCATCATGAGCCACGGTGGCGCAGTGGTTAGAGTGCAATACTGCAAGCTACTTCTGCTCCAGCCAGCTGCCTGCAATTTGGCAGATCGAATCTCACCAGGCTCAAGGTTGACTCAGCCTTCCATCCTCCCGAGGTAGATAAAATGAGGTCCCAGATTGTTGGGGGCAATAAACTGCAAACTCTGTAAACCCCTTAAGAGAGGGCTGTAAAGCACTGTAAAAAGGTATATAAGTCAAAGTGCTATTGCTGTTCTCAACCTTGAGTACTTTAAGATGTGTGGGTTTCAACTGCCAGAATTCTTCAGCCAGCATGGTTGGCTGGCAAATTCTGGTAATTGAAGCCCACACATCTTAAAAAGTGCCCAAGGTTGAGAAACACTGACCTAAATTCTTTCTTAACGGCTGGTGCTGTTCTGCAGTTTTAACCCAGTTCTTGGGGAATTACCAAATTTCCTCTGGAAAGGGGAGGAAAAAAAAATCTTCCAGGAGAAACCTTTGCAGATGGATTTGGCCCTTAGTTTTTACGAAAAGCCCGATTGTTTTCTGTTCCCTAAATGCCAAGATGCCACACCCTGATCTTGTTCTTAGCTTCCTTTGCTGGATGAGATGAAAGAGAATGGGCCCTTTTTCATTCCGCCAAGCATCGAGCATCATTTCTCATCGTTCCTCCTTGCGTCCTTTTTAAAAGATGCTGCTCTCTTCCTCGAGCGTGCAGAAAGCGGAGAGGGAGGGAAGTTTTCATGAGCTGGTCTGATGGAGGCTCTCTGTTCAGCGTTTCATTTCAGCTTTTGATCCGCCTGCCTCTTCTTGCGTCCTCCTATTGATCTCCTGTGTGTTTTTCCCACTAGAGCAAACATGACAGGTCAGGTGGTTCGCACGCACGCTGTTTGCTGCCTGCTGTGGATGTGGGCTGGGTTTCAGTCGTTGCCGTTCCTCGGTGCCCAGACTCACAACCTCGTTGGCATGCCAGCTGCTTTCTGATCTCTCTTCTCTTCAGGGTTTCTTGCAGGGGTTCCCTTGGATGGGTTGCCATGGACACCGTTCCCAGGGCAAGCATCTCTTTTCTGCACGCGCAGCTTTGCAAAAGCCGGTCCTCCTTTCCGACACGATCTTTCCCATCCGCCCAGGAGCATCTATTGCGCTGTAGTGGTTTCCCCAGCCTTAGCAGCGAAGGCCAATAAATGCCCCCCTTCCACCTGCAGAGAAATCGTTGAGCCATTCAGAGATTTGGAGGAATCTTACCCTGTCCCCCCAAAAAAGCTGTTCACAACGGCAAGCGGAGAATTGAATCTTAGTTTCTTTCAATTACTTGGTTGATTATGCGGTGTGTGTGTGTGTGCGTGAATGCTTTCCAACACTTTATTGTCCTTCTCATTTTTGGTTTTGTGGGAGCCTTCATGGCAGGGTAAATGGAAGCAAGCTTTTTTTTTCTTCTCTGACTTTTAATTATTTCCTGCAAGACGGCTGGGATTGTCGCTCTTTAACACAGCAGCGTAGGTTCGCAATTCGGAGTGGGGCGGACATGAGGAGTCTTGGAAAGCTATTTGAAACATACTTTATTAAAAGCATAAAGCTTTTTGGAGCTGCAGCTCACTTCCTCGGATGCAGAGCGTGGAGCAAGACCGATGGAAGATTTATTTTTGCCAAAATTGGCTGCCTCCTCCCTCAATCTAATTCAGTGTTGTCTCAACTGCAGTAACTTGAAAGTGTTTGGACTTCAAAGCTGGCTGGGGAATTCTGGGGGTTGAAGTCAAAACACCTTCAAGTTACTGCAGTTGAGAAACGCTTGAGTTAGCCAGTCTATATCATGTAGGTGATAAATCACAGCTCATGAAAGCTAATCCCTTTTAATAAAAATTTGTTTGTCAGAAAAGATGCCACTACACCATACACACACCATTTTTGGCTATCCCAGCTCTCCAATAAAAGTAGCCAACCTCTTCAAGAATTTCAGTGGACTAGCTGGGGCATTCTGGAAGTTGGAAGTCCACCCATCTTAAAGTTATTAAGGTTGAGAAAGTCTACTTCAGTTCCCAGCTGGACAGCTGGACACTCGAGTCCGGAGTCCTTTTGCTGCCCTTGCCTAGCTACAAAGAGCAGCAAGGAGGAAGGATCCTGATCAAAGTTGAAGCAGGATGGTGATCTGAACGGTTAAATCCTAACTAAATAGGAAGCAAGAACCAGTGGTTGGGTTCATAATGTCCTCAGGGAAATCAGGAAAACTGGGGTGTGGTTCAAAGTGTTGTGGGGATGAAGAAGTAGAATTTGTGTGATGGTCCCTGGATATTTCAGTGGAATGCTGTAACCGAGTCTAAACTCAGTTTTTCTGTCTCTGTTGGCCCCAAAGACTGTTTGCCCTCCTTAGTGGTAGTGGGAGCAGAGGTATTAGATTCCATACCCTCCAGTTAGCACTGATGACGTTACCTAGTTTGGTAATGAAACGTCTGCAACAAAACCACCAAACTCAAAGAGCACCAAGCAACCTCACCTATCAGATACCTATATCCTCCACAGCCCCTGGCAGGATTATTTTTATTTTTTGCTCTCACGGTTTTGTGAAATCCACAGGCTGCATAAACCAAGCTGGTTCCCTGAACAAGAGGATTTTAGAGTGGCCAGTTGGCCTGGAAAAGGGTTCCAGAGCATGCCAGCCTTGCAAAACGCTGCTTCTGGACCTCATTCAGGCTGCCCTCACAGTATTAAACCTGCAACACTCCAGAAGGAAAGCTGCTCCTTCACTTTTGTGCTGTTAAATAATTAAAAGTAGACCTGAATAAGTCAAAAGATCTCCACAAATAGCATCAGCTGAGACCCCTCCTTATTGCAGAGGTCCGCCACGCTCCCACTCCTTTTGGACCAGCTGCAAAGCCAGATTCTGGCACCACGAACTGCTATAAAACCCCGGGCAGAACATGTAATTGCTTTTAAATCAAGTTGCAATTTCACGCCCCAGGTTTTCCATTTTATATTCCTACCCTTGGCAGCGGCTTTCGTAGGAAGTTTTGCCGCTAAAGATTTCCGGGAAGATGGTGGGAAGAGAAGGAGCCACACAAGTCAGGCTGCCCATGTGACGGCCGCTTGTTTGCATTTTGCGGAGGGTATTTTAGTGGCGGACTTTTCCATCTGTTTTGGGCTGGAGAAGTGAAGTAGAACAGAATAGTAGAGCTGGAAGGGTCCAAACCTCTGATCAGGCAGGAGGCCCTATATCAGGGGTGTCCAACCTTGGCAACTTTAAGACTTGTGGACTTCAACTCCCAGAATTTTGCTGGCTGAGGAATTCTGGGAGTTGAAGTCCACCAGTCTTAAAGTTGCCAAGGTTGGACACCCCTGCCCTATATCATTTCGGACAAAGGGTTGTCCAATTTCTTCTTAAAAACTTCCAGTGTTGGAGCACGCACAACTTCTGGAAGCAAGAATTTGATTGTTGACTGACTGTTCTGTCGGAAATTCCTCCTCAGTTCTCGGTTGCTTCTCTCCTTGATTAGTTTCCACCCATCGCTTCTTGTCCTGCCCTCAAATGCTTTGGAGAACAGGTTGGCCTATTCTTCTTTGTGGCAACCCTTGAGATATTGGAACGCTGCTATCATGTCATGTCAAGTGGAGCAGATCAGAACAGAAGGCGCTGGACTAGGGGATGGCCATGCTTGGCACTTTGTTGGCTGGGTTGGCTCTTCTGCCTCGCTGACTCTACCAGGTGGCTGAATTCAACTGTGATGGAAGACGGTCCTTTCCGGTACCCCCTATTTTGGGGGGCTTTTGCTGTTGGATGCCTTTGGTCTTGCCCGGTTCCTAACTGCACCGTCAACTTGTCTTGCTGCTGAATGCAGGGGGGGGGGTGGGGGGGGGGGGGCAATGGCCAGATGGGTTGGGGTTACATTAAAGTGACAGGTTACTGTTGTGACTCAGAGGTTTGAACCTGCTCTGTCAGAAGACATAGGCTCGAATGATGAGGAAGATCTGGCATTAAAGTTTGAGCCTGCTTTGTTGAGTGACATAGACGGGAGTCAGGAGGAAGAGGAGGACTTGGCTCTAAGATTTGAGCCTGCTTTGCTGGAAGTTTCGGAGTCGTCTTCCTCCCCAGAATCTTCCTCCCTGATTGTGCCTCAGGTGTCGGCAGATAATCAGGAGAGCGTGCCGGAGTCATTGGCTGAGGATCAAGCCAAGGAATGCTAGTCTGATGCAAGGCAAAGACGCAGGCAGAAACGTGAAATACAACGTAAAAAGAAATGTCAAATCAGGGACTGAGAAAAGAGACTGACACGCCCCTCAGGGAATATAAGGAGGCGTGTTAGCTCTGAATCCCTGTTCGGGTCAACTTGTTTATTTGATTTAGCAGTTCGGACAAAATTATTCTGTGTGGCGTTCGCCTCTGATTTATGGTTCTGCTCGTTATCAGACTTGGTAGGCAGCTTCTGGGAAAACTGCCAAAGACGGATTCAGCCAAAGGAAGTTAACTCTGTCGTTCCTGTTTCTGTCTGTCTGTGTATTTTCCTTTGGAAATTTGGACTCTCACCTTGTGGCTACAGGTGAGACAGAACAGGTTACTATGGACTCCCTTTACCCCAGAGGCCCCTTTGCCTTCCCTCTGGCAGCCCCAAGAAGGAAGAGAACAATACGGGTCTATCTGTTGGTTAAGTTCTCAGCTGCTGGGTGAGCTCATCCATCCCCATGGAGTAGATCATCACCAGTACACAATATCTCTGCCCCTGCTGAATTAACCAGCATTCGTGAACCTCTTGTCCCGCTGCCTGGAGGCTGTGAGGATCTGGACAAACTTTAGCTGAACACTGATCAGACCGAGCGGTTTTGGATTTGGGGGGGTGGAGGGGGCTGCCAGGTTGTATGCCATCGTTGATCCCTGGATGGGGTTCCACTGCACCCAAACAGACCCCAGTGCACAACCCCGGGGGAGGGGTGTTCCTCCTGAACTCACAACTCCTGCTCAAAGCAGGTGGAAGTTGTAGCTAGGAAGACCTTTGCACAGCTTCATGTTGTGCACCAGTTTTGTGCCTGTTCTTAAATTGAGGGGGCTCAGCTCATAATCACTCACATCCTAGCCGTCTCCTGATTAGACTACGGTAATGCACGGTCTGTGTGGGACTGCCCCTGAAGAGTATCTGAAAGCTTCAATTGGTGAAGAAGTGCAATGGCACAGGGAGTTATGTGTGCTCCTGGAGCAGCACCGTTATACCTCTGCAATTTGCAATGATTGCCAATTCCCTTCTGGGCAGGGGTGGGATTCTACTAGTTTGCACCTATTCGCTAGAACCGGTTGTTCACATTCTAAGCAGTTCAGAGAACCGGTTGTTAGAAGAAATTACTGGCCTAATCCTGTAAGGAAGGCAGGAAGGAAACATTCTGGTGTTGCTTACAGAAACTTCCTCTCCGTTAACCCTTATTACATTCTTGGCAGGACTAGACTTCCTGTCTCAGGAACTTCTCTGGAGTTTTTATCCCCTCCTTTGCTGGTACTTTGATTGTGTGGAGTGACCATTCAAACTTACAATGGCACTGAAAAAAGTGACTTATGACCCTTTTTCACACTTACAACTGTTGCAACATCCCCACAGTCATGAGAGGCCAGGCAAGGAGATGCGTGCCTCGATGTGAGTGATATTGAGTTGGCCATGCCCAGCTAGTTACATGACCACCAAGCCATGCTCACCAGTTAAGCCACGCCCACAGAACCTGTTGTTAAAAAATTTGAAACCCACCCCTGCTTCTGGGTCCAATTCAAGGTGCTGGTTTTGACTTTTAAAGCCCTTCATGGCATGGGATTGGGTAATCTGGAGACTGCCTCTTCCCAATTGCATCTGGCTATCCCATAGATCTGGCAAAGAAGGCATGCTGCACGTATCATCAGCCAAGGATTTACATTTGCTGGGCCTTCTCTGTTGTGGCCTCTGCCTTAAGGCACATTCCCTCTCCCAAAGTGAGTTAGCTACATCCTTGTTACTGTTCAGGAAGACCCTCTAACACCTGCCTATGGCATCAGGCCTGAGTGGTCCAGAGGACCAATGAAATTCTAAGCTGGTTCCCTCCCTTTGGCTGATATTAGCCCTGCTGGCCTAGTGGTTAGAATGCAGTATTGCAGGCTGACTCTGCACACTGCCAGGAGTTCGATCCTGACAGGCTCAAGGCTGACTCAGCCTTTCATCCTTCTGAGACCGGTAAAATCAGGATCGATTGTTGGGGTGGGGCTGGGGGTAATACAATGATATTGTAAACCACACAGAGAGTGCAGTAAGGCACTATGGACCGGTATATAAGCCTACATGCTATTGTTATTACTATATTTAATTTCTTGGGGCCTTGTGCTTTTTTATATTTTAACATGAATTATTTAATAGTTTTAATAATGATTGTTTTATACATTTATCATTTTTAATTCATTGTTCTATGCCGCCCAGTGTCACTTCTTGTGAGATAGGCAACCTTATGATTTGATAGACGGGGGGAGAGAGGGGGGATAAGTAGGTAGTATAGATAGATAATAGATTAGATTAGATTAGATTAGATTAGATTAGATTAGATTAGATTAGATTAGAT
>NW_020769318.1:24146478-24237810 GCF_900518735.1 Pseudonaja textilis | reverse complement strand
TAGATAGATAGATAGATAGATAGATAGATAGATAGATAGATAGATAGAGATAGATAGATGTTTTCTTAAGATTAGATTAGATAGATAGATAGATAGATAGATATAGATGATAGAAGCTGGCAGACCTGTGTGCCAGGTGTGTTTTGTGGCCATCACTAGATGGCAGCACAGGTGGCCCTTATGACAGAATTCTCCTTTAGGGAAACTCCTGCACGGTGGGGATCCTGGAAGAGGCGTCAAGGAGTGGGATGTTAGAAACCTCAGTTGTTCTCCAGATGAGTCCTCTCTCTACCCTTGAGTAACATTACTCTCCCTGTATGTATCTTCCAGCAAACAGCTGCTGCTTGCTTTGCATTTTATATTCAGATCTGTGTAAGTTCGCTCTGCAGCAGTCTTTCTCAGCCTCAGCAACTTTTAAGATGGGTGGACTTCAACTCCCAGAATTCCCCAGTCAATTCTGGGAGCTGAAGTCCCCCCCCCCCCGCCCATCTTATAGTTGCTGAGGTTGCAGGCTTGGTTGCCATTTGTCTGTGCCATTTGTCTCTGCACAGCTGGTTGAAGGCAATCTGGATAGACAGATGTTGCCTTGTCCTGACTACAGCACATCAGTCCCCCAACACTACTCGTTCCGTCTCCCTGACAAGCTGAAAATCTGGCGCTCAAGGGCAGAGAAGACGCTGTGTGTGAAGACGATCTTTAGTTCCTCCTAGTAGGAAAGCAACAACAGATGCTGGAGGAAAGAGCTTTTCCTGCTTGAGTTTGGGGAGTTTGATTTGGCCGGAAGGAATTCCTCCAGACAGCATGGAATAATTTCCAGAGTACAGCCATTGACAATTGTCATGACATCAGGAACCTCTCAAATAGAGCAATGTTTGGCGGGATTGAGCTGAAAAACGCTGTTGGGTAATAGTATCAGAAGTTGAAAGTCTTCTGGTTTAAATCTCATCTCCTTTCCGTATTTATTAGGCACCTTGTTATCAGCACACCCTACGAATACTCCATTTTCACCGTTCACTTGAACTGAGATTGTTTTCGAATTGTGTTGGAGAAGACTCTCCAAGAGTCCCTTGGGCTGCAAGGAAATCAAATCAGTCGGTCCTAAAACAAACCAATGCCGACTGTTCTTTGGGACACCACTTGTGATAGCTGGACAGATTGTATAGTTATTACCGGTACATTTCCTTGACGTTCCGTTCAACCATGTTTTAATTTTAGCCAAATTCAGAGTTGTTTCTTGATCGGATAAAGACACGTCTGAAGGTTGCACCATACAGTATATTGCAAAGATGAGCGTTTCTTGGGCATCTAACATCCAATGGGATTTCCCAGGACTTGTTTTCAAATGAGGTCACAGTCTTACAGAAAGCCACCCCTGGAGGAGGTAGGACAGGATTTCCAACCAGAACTAGATGAAATTGGGGCAAAGCCTTGGAAGATGAGGAGGTGGCAGTGTTGTTGGCTGTTGAGAATCTGGAAAGACCTTTACAATCTTTGCAGGCCCTCTCTCCGTAACCATTATTTAGTATTGCGAAGGTCTCCTCCACACATTCGGAAGCCTGCCTCTCCCAGAACAAATCCCTCCTGCTAGGGACACACGATGGGTAAAAATAGTAAGAACCATCAGGCTAAGCCAAGGGACACACACCCCTTGACCTTGAGAGGAGAACAGCCTTTCCTCTCTCCATCTGGGGCTTCTGGAAGGTCAGCCAGGTCCTCTGCTGCAACCTGGAATGATCAGGTTTCAGTGGGAAGTTCTTGGCTTACGTGTCCACATTCACCCTGGGAAGCCTTGCGCTCCGTTAGCCGGATGCATGTCAAGCATCTGGCTTCCTTCTCCGCAGCCTTTACAGCAAGATAGTTGTGAATGACCTGACTTTGCAGAGATACAAGTGGTCCTCGACTTACAACCACAATCGAGCCCAACATTTCTGCTACTAAGCAAGGGAATTGAGCGAGCTTTGTTCCGTTTCACGATCTTTCTTGCCACCGTTGTTAAGTGAAGTTGTGAAGTTAAGTGACACGGTTGCTAAGTGAATCTGGCTTTCCCATTGATTTTGCTTGTCAGAAGGTCACAAAAGGGGATCACATGATCACACCAGGACACTGCAACAGTCTGTTGGGGTCCACCGGCAGCCTGTAGAATCAGACAGTCAGGAGGAACATGGGCCAGTCCAGGAGTCTGGGGAGATGCAGAGATGGGGCCAGGAACATCTGGGGGTGGTGTGCTGACTCTGGAGCCTCCAGAATCTGGCAGCAGCAAGGCTGAGGAACAACCAGAGCCTGTTCCCAGTTTGCTTATGCGCAGAGCTGCCAGAAGGCAAGACCAGCTAAGACAAAAGGGGCGACTCGGGAGTATGGCTTGGAGGTGATTGCCCCTCCTCTAAGGTATAAAGGAGGTGCAAAGGGGACAGGAACCTTTGCAGGAAGCAAAGTCGTTCAAACCTTGAAGCTCTGTGTGGACTTTGTACTTCGTTTGAGTTTTTTTCAGTTAATTTGGCACTTTAGTTGTTGGCAGCACTTCAAGGGAGAGAAAGGTGGGTGCTTATCTCAAGAGACTGTTTGGAACTCATTACAGGCTGGAAATGAGCATAATTCCCAGCACTGAAATAAAAAGAGAGTTGTTTGAACTAAGCGTATCCTTAATTACGGTCTCAGAAAGCCTTGGTCAGCACAGAGGCATAAATATGAATCAATTGATAAGCATCTGAATTTTGAATATGTGGCCATAGGGATGCTGGTAACAGTCATAAGTGTGAAAAATGATCATCCGTTTTTTTTAGTGATGTTGTAACTTCGGTCACTAAAAAAATAGTTGTAAGTCGAGGCCTACCTGTACCTTATGTTGCTTCTTCCTTTTTCCAGCAGGAATTCCCTTTGGGGCCAAGGTCTTTGCCTGAGTAGGAAAGAGAGAGAATACAGTACTGGAAGGTACTTCTCCAAAAAATGAATGACTGTAAAGCCAAGGGTCATCTATGTATGGTGACCAGAGTTCCTTTCCCAGTTTCCAAAGATAATGTGGTAAAAAGCAATTGGATTTTTTTTTCTTTACAAGGTTTGGAAAGGGGTGGTGATAAAACAGCTGCCTCGCCAGTTCACCTCTCTAAAACTAGACCAAAGGGCAGATCAAAAAAAATATGGGGTAAAAATGTGTACCTGGTGGGTTTGATTCCTTCAAAAGCTAGGGAAAGCCAGCTGGGTGAGTTTGGGCCAGTCCCTTTCTCTCAGCCCAACCTCACAGGGTGGTGGCTGTGGGGAA
Organism: Pseudonaja textilis; assembly: GCF_900518735.1. The sequence goes on along the minus strand of NW_020769318.1, from coordinate 24,234,554 downwards.
AATTAGGAGGTGGAAGGATTAGGTATGTTGGTCACATTGAGTTATTTATAAAAAAGAATCGAGGCAGCATGAAAACGAATAAATAAAAGGAAAGCTGTCAGTCACACCAGCAGAGGGGACTGTGATGCCATTGGCTGAGACACCTTCAGAAGGAAGAATTGGTTTGTCCAGCCAAGTTCAAATTCACCAGGGGCTGAATGGATTCTGAGCATGTACCTCTTGCTCGTGCCGTGTGAACGCACATGGCTTCAAGTAACTCCAGTCTCCCTGTTGGATCTGAGAATAACCCCCACCAAAGTATTAGAATTCCACTTCTAATAATATCTAATAATATCCTTGGCAAGCCTGCAAACAGCTCACAAAACAAAAAAAAAAGATTGTCAGAGTGTGGGTGGGTCGGAACTGGGCTCGATAGACCGGGATGGGCAGCTAGAGGCGTGGCCAGACTGCAGCAAGCCGGGGCGGATAGGGGAGGGGCAGGTATACACACAGGTGGAGGTGGAGCGCTATATAAGGGGCAGGTGAACTAGCCACCGGAGCACAAACTTTGATTCTTTTGGGATGGTCGCTTGGTGCTGGGTCCACGTTTCTGGGAGTTGAAGTCCACAAGTCATAAAAGGACCCTACAGGTGGTCCTCGACTTACGACCTGAATTGAGCCCAAAAGTGAGATATTTGTGAAGTGAATATCGCCTTATTTTATGACTTTCTTTGCCACCGTGGTTCAATGAAGCACTTAGTAACATGACGATTAAGTAAATCTGGCTTCCCCATTGACTTTGCTTGTCAGGGGATCACGAAAGGAGATCACGTGATCCCGGGACATTGCAACCGTCATAAATATGAGTCAGTTGCCAAGTGTCTGAATTTTGTTCATTGTAACTGTGAGGATGTTGCAAAGGTCATAAGTGTGAAAACTGGTCGTAAGTCACTTTCTTCAGTGACATCATAACTTCGAACAGTCACTAAATGAACTGTTGTAAGTCGAGGACTACCTGTAGTTTCCCATCCGTTCTAAGGTGAGGATTCTTAAATGTAGAGGCTCCATTTAACTGTCCTAATGAAAAGCGTGGGGGGTTCCCCCCCCCCCACCCGATTTGCTATCCCTTCTCAGGTCATAGGAACTGCCAGGCAGTGCCACCTTTTACAAATTACAGATTATCAGAATTGAAAGGGACCTTGTAGGTCATCTAGTCTAACCCTCCATCCAAGCAAGGGACCCTACACCATTTCTGACAGATGGCTGTCCAGTCTCCCCTCGAAAGCTTCCAGTGATGGTTCTCCCACAACTTCCGAGGGCAACTTCTATTCCATGGATTGTTTGTTTTCACTGTCAGAAAGTTTCTCCTTATTTCCAGGTTGAATTTCTCCTTGTTCAGTTTCCCTCCATTATTCCTTGTCTGGCCTCCGGGTGCCTTGGAGAAGAGCTTGACCCGCTTCCTCCTCCTCTCTGTGGCAGCCCCTCAAATATTGGAAGGCTGCTATTGTGTCTCTCCTGGTCCTTCTGGCTCTTTTGTTTAAGAAGAGCCTCGGTGTGCCTCACACCTTCCTCCTCTCATGCTCCATTTCGGTTGTCTCAACCTAACAGTTAAGCCTAACTGGGTTGGAAGGAAGCCTGCCCACAGGGAGAAAGTGCTGACTCCGGTGTGTGCTTGTGTGCATGTCTGTGTGTGTGCGCGCACGCCAAGTGCAACATGCTTTGTGTTTTAAAATTGAGGGCTCAAGGAGGGAGGGTGTGTTGTACTGAAAGGGAAAGGGGCTAACGCAGTCAGCAGCAACAGCCACTCTACAAGTAGCCCTCGCTTTATAATCCCAATTGTGCGCTCCAAATTTCTGCTGCTAGCAAGACAGTTGTTGAGTCTTGCCCCCATTTTACGGCCTTTCTTGCCAAAGTTGTTAAGTGAATCCCTGCAGTTAAGTTAGTTAAGGGAATCTGGCTTCCCCATCGACGTGGCTTGTCAGGAGGTTGCTTTTGCACATGATCTGGGGACGTGTCAACTGTCATAGCTTCAGTGCCTTGCAAAACAAAAGAAAGTGAGAAATTCTTAACAGGAATCTGCCCCGCCTCCACCCAAGCAGTCCTTGTCTTTTACCTACTGCACAATCTGTTGGAATAATAATTATTTATATTGGACCTGCCGCACAATCTGTTGTAAAATAATCTATGCAAAGTGCTTGGCATTGATTTAAAAATTCTTAGGGGATGATTAATGTTCTTTGAATACATTTGTCTTAATAATGAGTTATTGGTGGGGGAGGGGGATTTTTCCCCCAGCTCAAAGGTCTGATATAGTAAAGAATTAGCTACCATCATTTTAAATATGGCTTATAAATTAAGGTCCAGCTCGCCTTCCTGGAAGGTCAGTTTGAGGCTCAGATCTCCCAGGAATCTTTAAAGAGGGTGTACAATTCTTAAAAGATCTGCTCAGTTTTGAACTCTCTAGTATGGCTTTTTTTTTCTCTGCATTGAATGGTGATGTGGATCACAAGGATCACATTGCTTTGGAATTTATCCTACAACTCCGTTATTAATGAAAGGACTTGTGGAAGAGCATCACTTAGAGAACGGATGCTTTCGAGGTGTGGCACCGGAGACGTCTCTTGAGAATCCCTTGGGCTGCAAGATCAAATCGGTCAATCCTGAAGCAAATCAACCCTCGCCGTCCTTTGGAAGGGCAGATGCTGAAGGTAAATCTCAGATACTTCGGCCACCAGATGAGAAGAGGGGGTTAAATGGAAAAGGCCCGGATATTGGGAAAGACTGAAGGCAAAGGGAGAAGGGCAGGGGTGGGATTCAAATTTCTTAACAACCGGTTCTGTGGGGGTGGCCTAATTGGTGGGTGTGGTTTGGTGGTCATGTGACTGGCTGGGTGTGGTTTGTATGTAAACATTGTAAATATTTATGTAAATATTGATTTTTTTATTTAAAAAAAGAACAACTTTTACTCAGAATCAGGCAAAGCAGGCAGGCAGATTGAGTTGCTCACAGAATCACTCAGAGATCTACCTTTCTGCATTCTGCTGCCTGAGTCTGCACTGAAAAATAGAAGCTTCAGTCCTAAGGAAGGTTCAGCTCTGCTTTTAGATTAGCTAGAAAGCAAGAAATCCAACAATTTCCTGCTTTCTAGCTAATCTAAATCTCCCGGCACAGAAAAACAGCTGATAGCTGTGGGGGAAAAAAAAATAAAAATAGCAACTTAGCAGGCAAGTTTGATGGCGCGCATGCCAGGTAAGGAGTGAGTGGGCAGGGAGGGCCAGCCAGTAGCGCGATCTACCGGTTCTCCGAACTGGGCAGAATCATAACAACAAGTTCTATAGAACTGGTCCGACCAGGTAGAATTCCACCCCTGGAGAAGGGAATGGCAGAGGAGGGGATAGTTAAACAATGTCATTGATTCATGAATTTGGGAAGACTTGGGGTGAGGGAGGCTGGCATGCTATGGTACACAGGGCTGTGAAGAGCCAGGCATAATGTAGCAAATGAAAAAGAACACCTCACTTAGAAACAGGGACCCTCCCCAAATCCACGTGTAACCCCAGAGTGATCCTGGAAGAATCTTTACCAACACTCCCCTCTTCTATTCAGTGGAGTTAACCTGGATAGGAACCCAGAGATTTATTTTTAGCTTCATCCCAACCAATCGGAAAGAGATGGAAAATCATCTGTACTGCAATTTAATGTTCTTAAGGAAAACTCCCCAAAGATAAATGAGAGGGAAGAAAAATCAAAGACACTAGACTGTTACCAGCAGTTATAAAGGATAACAAAAGGATACAGAGATTTGTGGATAAAGGAAAATAAATTAAATCCAGATAACAGGGATGCTCTTAATAAACCAGGACCGGTGACCTTTAGGGGTTCCTTGCCCCAAAACAGGATGTTTGCTATTTGGAGGTGCTCCATGACCCAGAGTTTGTACTCAGATAGCAACTGTGCTCAACAGCTGGATTTGCATAATTATGGCTAATGGCCAATGGATTAGATTGGCGGTAGTTGTCCATAGCTTGGTTACATCCAACTTGACCAACGCAATGTGTTTTATGCAGGGCTTCTCTTAAAAGGGTCCATAAATTATAAAGTCATGACATCCAGGCTGTGACTTGAGATCCAATGCTGCCCATTAAAAAGATCTGAGTAAGTAGCCAGTTGCTTACTAAGCACAATTTAAATTTTTGGTATTGACCTTTAAAGCCGCAAATGGGAATTCCGGCTGGGTCCTTTCATTAAATCATGCTAATTTATGGAGATCCTACAATATTTAAACGAGCCTATTGGAAATGATAGACTATGAAGAATACCATCCAATAGAAAAGCAGTTGGTCTGAAAACTGCTGAAAGCTCTATTGGTATGACAGGTTTAAATGGGTCAAGAGCAGATAACATGTGACAGCTGAAGTCCTAGAATAGCCCCACAAAAATGAAGTAGCTCTAGGAACTTCACCTTCGCTGGTCATTTTAAGTTTTCATTCCCGTCTCATTTATATACAGCATGAACTGAGGGAGTAAAGAATAAAAACTATGGGACCTGCCTAGTTATCTAAAATATTGTCCACTTCTTGATTCTGGAGGACATAAGCCCACACCATCCTTAATCCGTTCCTAGCCTGTTGAGAAGGCAACTTCTATTTTTTCTTGCTGTATCAAAAGTATCTTCTGTCAGCACAACGGTGCTGTATGGACTATCTGCGGCATTTAAATTTATTGTAGGAGAAACCTACTTTTAAACCAGCCAATGGGTGCTCTTGGTGGCATTCTCCCTTCCTTCTAGTTTCAGGGATGTCCAACCTTGGTAACCTTAAGACCTGTGGATTTCAACTCTGAGGATACTCTGATCTATCACGTCTATGCCAGAAAAGCAAGCGATAGACACTTTCGGCTGTTCCAAGAAGGTTCCACACCCGTTTGTACTCTGATTCAGGTGACTCTGAGGATATAGGTAACCTCTCAAGTGTCAACTCAAAAATATTTCCCTGGTCTTTTAGAGTTGTCAGAAGAAAGGGAATGGGGGAAGGAGTGCATTCCTTAAATGCTTTCATAGATAATTGTTAGGCGGCCAAAGCTTATTATTATCAAGCAAGATTACTGCTGGAGAGCATGATTGATGATTCTTGGCTATGGATGTGTCCCATTAGAGAATATACATCCAGGGATTGGGGGAAGACCAGGATCAAGGGTGAAATGAATGATGTATCTCAGAGTCGGCTGCACCCAGGTGGTACCGGCATGTTCACTCCTAATAAAAGGTTTTTTAAAAAACTACGAGAGATGCGGCTGGAGACTCATGATTTAAATAGGGGTGGATGCTGGAGCCCTGACATCAACTGGCCTTAACAACCCTGCGTGCTAATAACCAGCTGATTGGAAGAATATAAATCCTTCCATTGGTTGTCCCAAAGATGCTTTTTTCAAAAGGCAACTGGACTTTCTTGTTGTTTTTCCTTTGAAAACATTTCACTTCTCATCAAAGAAGCTTCTTCCATTCTAACTAACTGGTAGGGAGTGGAAGGATTTATATACTTCCAGTCAGAGAACTGCTGAAAGTGGTTGTAGGCCAGGGGTCTCTACTCTTGGCAGCTGGCTGAGGAATTCTGGGAGTTGAAGTCCATAAATTGTAAAGTTGCCAAGGTTGGAGACCCCTGTTGAAGGTGAAGCAGGAGCAGAATCCAACAATTAGGGACACGATAACCAGCCTTTGGGCAGAACAGTGTGATTGTCAACGCTTTACATCTAGACAGCCACCTCTCAAGCTCCCTTCCTTTCCAGCCAGCAAGACAGAGACGAGTGGCTTAAGAGAGATGTTTGGAATTGTCCTCAATCGTTCATGTTGCAAAAATAGTCAATTAACAGCCTTTCATTGGACAAGAACAAGGCTTTGAATGAGGAGCCAAGAGACTGTATGCTGGATCCAAAACCTGGCAACTTGCTGAAAAAAAAAAAAAAAGCCAGATGAACACGCGGAGGGAATCCTTATCACTTGAAGATAATAGGACAAAAAGAATGGGTTCGTTCAACCAAAACGAACAAGGAAATAATCCCAAGGGAAGGAAGACTGAAAGTACTGAGGGACTAACCAAGGTCTCCAGGTGACAGGCTTGATATGGCTGTAGTGCATGCTATAAGGACCGATTTACAGACAGGCACAGTGGGGCTTCCTCCATCCTTTCTAGTTGGGTGCAAAATGGGGTCTGTGATCCCTCCCTGGTTTGCAGTCGTTGAGGGCCTTCTTCAACTGCTACATTCTTTCATGAATAAATGAACAATTCACTTTCTCAGCAGATTCATCCTTTCCCCTCCCCCGCCCCCTTCATAGCTCCATCTCTGCTGCCTGGACGATTAGAACGAGGGACGGGCAGAGGGAGACAGGATGGCTTTCCTGAGCAAAAGCTTGTTTGTTGAGCTGTGATTTTGGTCCCAGTAGTGCAAAGTCCCCTTTCAGCGAAAAACCTCCTTTGCGTTGAAATATCCTTTCTATTCAGGACCGGCTGTAACAAGGAAAGAAGAACCCCTCCAGTGGCAGAGATGCCGGGCATAAAATGGCTTGAAATAGTCCTGGCTGCATGATTCGACCCCGTGCCCTTAATCTAGCAGAGCTCAGCCTTTCTGCAGCCAGGACGCTTAAAACGATCGTTTTGCAGGGGGTTACATTTGTTTTGTTCTTTTAGCAAGTGAGGTTTTTTTTTTAATTTTTAGTGATGTTAATAAGCGCATCACTAATCCCTTTTCGGACAAAAATCAGGAAACCTCCACAGACTGCCAACCTTGCAAAGAGCCTACGGAGCCACCCGTGGCCCATGACTGCCGTTCCTGTCCTGATCCATCGTGGTGACTTCAAGGACAGTAGAAGGAGCTGCGCTGTCTCTGACAGGGCAGGACAATGAGCTCAAGCGTCAGGGAATCATCCTGACTTGATCTCAGAGGAGCAAACAGCGGTAAGCTTAGTTTTGATCTTAAGAAAACAGTTAACATACAGAGAAGGACAGGAAAGTCTCTGGAAAGAGAAGGCCGATCTCAGGTCTTGCTAAGGTGCCCCGATTTCATCCAAGTGGAAGGAAACTGTTCAAAGAAGTTGGAAAAGAAAAGACCTGCAGGTTACCTGTTCCTTCCAGTGGAGGTATTCTACTGGCTTGGCCTGGTTTGGCTGAACTGGTAGTAAACAATACTACCAGTTCTGCCAGAACAGGTATTTCCGATGATCGGCTGGTCGACAATCAGCTGTGCCACATGATTTAGATGAGTTAGAAAGCAGGAAATCATCGGATTTCTTACTTTCTAGCTAATCTAAATTGCATGGCACAGCTGATTCCCCCCGTCCCCACTAAAATGCTTCTTTTTTCATCTCCCAAGAGGCGTCCCTGAGGCCTACCAGGCCCAAAACGGGGTGCTGGAGTGGGGTCCTGCGAAAGAAAAAAAGAAAGAGGGAGGGAGGGGAGAAAGAAAGAGAAAGAGAAAGGAAAAAAAGAGAGGGAGGGAGGGAGGGAGGAAAAAAGGAGAGGAAGGAAGGACCACAAACCTTGGCACTAGACGCAGCTTTAGAGGATGCTTTGAAACAGTCCAGTAATCCGGGGCTGGAAGGTACCTGGAGATCATCTAGTCCAACCCCCTGCTCCAGAAAGTGACTTTGTCTTTTGACACACCCCTAGTCACATGACTACATAGCCATGCCCACCAAGTCACACCCACAGAACCGGTAGTAAAAAAATTTGAATCCCACCACTGGTTCCTTCCCTTCATCACCGAGCTATAAGCTTGCTATGAGTGGGGTTTCAATTTACCCGGATATGTATAGGTACACTGGGGAGGTTATTCCAAATTCTATCACAATCAGCCCTGTAGTGTTAAGCAAGAGTGGCTGATATCAAACCAACATTTCAGTTAAATTTCTGCCATGAAAAGAGGGGGGGGGGGAAGGCAAAGAAGAAAATGTGAGACTTGGACCGTCTTATTAACCCTCCACTAAACATGAATCAGGATCCTTAAGGACAATCGCACAGGTTCAAATGTATTCTTAAACTCTGAATTCTGGCTCCAGCTGTTTAGATGTCATTATGACGGGATCTATTTTTTCTACTAATAATAGGAAGCCAACAACATGAGGTATTTTACTTCCAGCCTTGGACTTGATAAATCCATTATTCAACCTGTCACTTTTGCAGATTTCACTGGGAATCACTTAATTCTTCTCTCTCAATATATAATGATTCCAAATGAAAAGTTGACTTAATGGACTTTGAAAGATTACAGACAAATGTATGTGCACTACATCAGGCATTAACCAGGATCTCCAGTCTTAGAAGTAATGTACCTTATTACTGACTGCAAAGGGACAAACTGCAAAGCTCCATCTCCTCCTTCTAAAGCTATTCAGCCAGTGCTGGAAACAATGATGCTGGGTGCAACAGGCAGGGCAGATCCAACGAGATTCTTCTTATGTTCTCACTCTTATGTTAAAAATCAAAAAGTGTTAGAATCTTACAATGGAAAGTTAAATTTAGAACGAAGCACGTCAGTCTCCCCGCGGGATTTCCCTTTGCCGGTTGCAACTGTGAAGAAATTCAAGAGAGTCACACAAAGGTTTTGTCCATACAAATCACTTCTTGGGTTATTGTTCCAACCATATAGCACTAAACCAGAAAATATCAATTTAAAAAAAAAAAAAACTTTCACTGACACCATTATTACCATGTTATCAAACTGCAAACAGTACCCAAACGAGCAGAAGAACCATATTGTAACTAAGCCCAGAGACTTGGGTTCTTGAGAGGGGGGGGGGGTCGGGAATGGAGGGGAGGGGCGTGGAGAGCGGGGGGCGGGGCCTTGTTCTCTTTGCAGATCACATCTCCAGAAAGCAATGCTCAGCCCATTCTGAGGGATCTTTTCACAAGCTGCTGCTGCTGCTGCTGCTACCTTTCCAGAAGCGTGCCGGATTCTCAAAGGCCCTTATGACTCACGGGCAGATGTAGACTATTTGCCCATGGCTAACTCAGTCCTCTCCGTCCCTGGCCAGCTGCCTGACTTTTATGTGCCACTAGGAAACAGTCTGGGATGGATATTGTATGTCAGATCGATAAGACATTCTTCGGTCAGCTCAGTTGCTGCCAAAGAAGGTGGAGGCTGCTGCTTCCCACCCCGGGTTCTCTTGCTTTTGGGAGTGAAAAGGGAAGCCCAGGACTAACTCAGGGTGCCATGAAGTAGGTAACAAGAGAGCAAGGACCACCATGCCTCTTTCTGTCTCATTTTCCATTCTCAAAGCCTGAAAACGCCAACTTGTGGCAGACATGGGCGTGCTACAGAGCCCACCTTCCTATGGGGTCTTTCTAGAGTTCTAATTCAGAACGGGAACAGATCAGTCGATTCCTAAGGAAGCTCTACTGGCTCACTGGAGAGAAGGACTTTAGCTCCAAACAAATCCAGGGCTGTCTGAGGGCAAAACTGAACCCCTTATAATAATTCTCTGAGTGACGTGACAGGTTAGCCTCCTCTTTCAAGCCTCGTGTTTGAAGTAATAAAGACGAGGAAAGGGGAATTAAATCAAGAAACACCTTTCCCAAACCAGGTGCTCTCTGAGTATTCACCACCCATCATTCCTGGCTATCATGGTGCCAGGTTGAAGGAAGCTAAGTAACAGCAGTGCATGCTAGAACTTGCGTTCCTGCAAACTCCCTCCTTTCCCCCACTTCTGAATCTATTGCTTGGTGCTGTGTGTGAATTGCATTGCTTTGTCAGACAGAAAAAGAAAGAAGGTACCTTTAGCCTATCCTAATTCATCAGTGTTTGGCAGCTGTCAAACTGAGAAATGGTGCGGCTTGCGCGTGCGCACACGCGCACACGCCCTTCCTAGGGATCCCCCTTTTCACTGTGGCCTTCACACCCTCCCACTCGTGCCTTTCTTTTTTTCCAGTTTTTTGAGCAGACTCTCATAGTTTGCAGATTTGCTAAAAAATATTCAGTGCTTATTTTGAGATTAAAAACAAACAGCCCCCCCCCCCCACGATACATATAATAATAAAAGAAGGAGAGAAAAGAAGAACCGTCCTTTCTCAAAATTTCTTCCCCAAATGGATTCTGTAGGAGTGCTTGACTGCACACGGGAGCTTTTAGTCATCTATAAAAAGCAGTCTTGCTAAAAACACAACACACAACAGGGTTACAGGAACAATAGGGGGACTTTGACTCGGCCATTGGTGCCTCGGGATGGCTGAGGGGAAGAGTTAAGAATTCTCTATCAAAAACTACTGGGCTGGAAAAACCCATCGTACTGCCTCGGGACAGGCAAAAAACACGCCACGGTTTATAGAAATGGAAGCATCTGAAAGGAAAATAAGGCTGGAGAAACTGGCTTGGAGGTCCTCTCCAGTCGCGACCTCCTCTAGACTCGCTTCTCCCAAAGTGTCAAACAGAGGAGAAAGGATGCAAGCACTGGACAAGTCAAGCAGTCTTCACTTCATGTCCGTACTGATCGCCCACGCCCACCAAGCCAGGGTTAAAGGAGGGTTGGCTCTTCCTCTGTTTCCTGGTTTAATTGCTCTCCACGAGTTTAGCCAAGTCTTGTCTGAGCTCACTCAGCTCAAAGATTTTCATGTCCATGATCTCTGCCAATTTGGATACCTCCTGGTACATCTTCTCCCTTTCAGAAAGCGTCTCTGAGAGAGACTGTTCGGCCAAATGCAAGCGCCGCTCCAGCTCTGTGTTCTGTCTCTCTAGGTCCTAAAGAGAGAACAAGGAAGAGTGCTCAACCACTGCTGATCCTGTTCTACAGAGGAATCACTGAGTCCGTCATCTGCACCTCTGTAACTGTCTGGTTTGGTTCTGAAACCCAACCGGGCAGACACAGACTTCAGAGAGTGATTAGGACTGCAGAAAAAACAATTACTACCCACCTGCCTTCAACGGAGGACCTGTATACTGCACGAGTCAAAAAGAGGGTGTGAAAATGTTTACATCCCGGACATAAACTGTTTCAACTCCTTCCCTCAAAACGGCACTATAGAACACTGCACACCAGAACAACTAGACACAAGGACAGTTTTTTCCCCTAATGCCATCACTCTGCTAAACAAATCATTCACTCAACACTGTTCAACTAGTTACAAAGAGTGCGCTACTATTACTGTTAATCTTCTCATCACTCCTTATCACCCATCCCCTCCCACTTGTGACTGTAGGACTGTAACTTTGTCGCTTGTATCCTTACGATTTCTATTGACTGTTTCCTAGGATGATTTGATTGCTTATTTGTACCCTATGACTATCATTAAGTGTTGTATGTTATGATTCTTGATTCTTAATGAATGTATCTTTTCTTTTATGTATTCTGAGAGTATTTACACCAAGACAAATTCCTTGTGTGTCCAATCACACTTGGCCAATAAAATATTCTATTCTATTCACCTGGAAATCAAATATCCATGACCTTGGAAAGGCCTGGATTGGCTCTTTGAAGAAGAACCTGAGCTTCTTACGCCGACTCCCCTCCCCCTCCCCCCCGGCACCTCCTCCTTTCTGTTGCAGAAAAAGGGAAAAGTTTTCCCTGTGGGAACCCAGACAAAGTTATGGATACTGGTCATTCTGGACTAGAGGCATCTGATCTGGCGTAAGGCAGCTTCAAATATTCATAAGCTAGGATTAAGAGAAATAACGTCAACCAGAAGGTTGAAAGTCTATTGAGATTCTCAGTCATCTGGATCCTGGTTGTCCCAAGGGTGCTTTTTTTCAAGAGGCAGCTGGACTTTCCGGTTTTCCTTTGAAGACGCTTCGCTTCTTCAGCTCTGACTGAATGGTGGGGAATGGAAGGATGAGTAGTGCAAATGGGTGTGGAGCCTTCTTGGAACTGTTGAAAGGATTGTGTTGTAGACTGGAGATGGATGATGTCATATCCCTCTCGTTCTGTTGAGAGAGAACTGTTCAATTTTGATATCTATGGCCTCTTTGACCCTTCTTTCAAACCAACAGTCCTCTCTGTCCAAAATGTGGACTGTGTTGTCTTCCAAAGAGTGGCCTTTGTCTTTTAAATGAAGAGGGATTGCTGAATCTCGTCCTGATGGGTTTGTTCTCCTATGTTGTGCCAGGCATTTATGAAGTGGTTGTTTCGTTTCCCAGAAGCTTGTCCACCCCAAGGATAAAACACCCAGACACAAACTGAGCAACATGGAATATGCAGTACAATGCAGGGAGCCATGTGCAGATCTACAGTAGACAGTAGACCCTGAGGACACAGATAAACCTCCAGAGGGCCTTAACGACTCTCTAAATAAAAGCATGCAAATGACCAGCTGTCTGCAAGGAGTATAAATCCTTCCATTCCCCACCATCCAGTCAGAGCTGAAAAACCTTCTTGGATGAGAAGCGAAACGTCTTCAAAGAAAAACCAGAAAGTCTAGTTGCCTCTTGAAAAAAGCACCGTTGGGTCAAGAGGAAAGCAAATCAGGAAGAAACGATGAAATGAATCGTGTCAGAACTGTTCACAACCCAAGCTGCTTGGTGGCAAAGAAACCCACCCATACAGGTATTTTGTCATGTCCTCCCGTGGACATTTTCCATAACCATTTCTCACTCTCCGTTGTCTTTGTTACCTGCACCTTTTGACGAGTTTCCTCGTATTCATCATCTGGTTGCTGCTGCAGCCCCTTTTGGCTTCTCAGTTGTTGAAGCTCCTGAAGCGTAAGTAGGGAGGGAGGATGTCATGAAAGAAAACGGAGAAGCTATGTTAAAACAAAACCGAGCGTGAAAAATGTAATTCGTACTTCCACAATATATTTTGGGAAACAGTGCAGATTAAACTTTCAGGTGAAATGAAACATTTTTGGACTATCGTCTTCAAATTATGGCTGCTCTCTTCAGTTTTTGGCACTGATGATCAGGTACAGGAGCCTGCAAACGGAGAGGGCAGTTAGGAAAAAATCCTGCTCAATAGAAGATTCACATAATACAGGTAACGGGATCTTTTCATGGTCCGGATATTGTGTGAGTGTTCTAATCGACTCAAGTCGTGAGGTGTAGTTTTAACCTCAAGGTATTTTGTTCAAAGGAAACAGACGCCATAAACCGGGAAGATGAGCTACACTTGCAACTATCTGTATCTTCTCAAAAATCCTAACGAATGAACCTGGCAATCCTGAGAGCAATAAGGGAAGAATCCCTTGGGCACGGAATACAAACTGCATCAGTCACTCCTGCAGATGACCTGTGGCAGGACTTGGATGGAGTGATGTGCTTGCTCCTTTGCAATTGTGGCAAGTGTCTCTAGTTCGGGTGTAGGATGAAGGTGAAGATCCGTTCTCTGAGCTTGTGGGTTGGTTTCCGAATGTTTCATTACCAGACTAGGTAATATCTTCAGCAGAGTTTAGGGCAGGGCTGTCAAACTCCCGGCCCATAGGCTGGATGTGTCACACCTTAGCCACAACCAGTTTGGTGAAGGGTGGGGTGGGGGAAATTGTGCTACGTCACGTGATGCCGCCATGACGACACGAGTTTGACACCCTCGGTTTAGGGGATGCCAGTGTTCTCCTGTTTATAAGGGCTTCAGGTGTGGGTGTCAAAGTGAGGGTCTTGGGGGGGGGTCAGGTGTGAGTCATCAGTGACTCTTGTGATGGGACTTGTGATAGGGAGGTTACATCAGGTCAGGCTCATTGGGAGATGAACTGCAGGTGGGAGAGAGTTGTGTGGGTTGGTTGAGAGTCGGTGCCGTCTCTGGTTGGCTGTAGGGTTGATTTGGATTCTGAAGGGTTCGTAGACTGGTTGTAGGTCCATGTGCCTGTTGATGCAACTGACCTATAACCAGCCTATACGAACCCCTCAGAATCCAAATGCCCAAGGCTCTGTCAGCAACACTAGGTAAACCAGGAAATCAAATTCACAAAAAGACCAAAACTACTTTTTGTTTTTAAGATTTGCTATAATAACTGAATCTAACAAATCTGATTGTACTATGCATCTCTGTCTTGTCATAATACAGTGGATCATGGAAGTCTCTGCCTGAATATTCTGAAGACTAACTTGTTTATTGTGACTCTAACAATATTTTAGCCATCCTTGTCTAAGTAATGGTTCTAGCATACATCTGTCAAGGTCACCTCCCTTACTCTCTACAGGCTAATCTTCTCTCCCCAACACCGTTTAATGTTTACATGAAACTGCTGTCTGTCTGTCTAATAACAGATAATAAGAGTTGGAAAGGACCTTACAGGTCATATAGTCCAACCCCCCTGCCCAAGCGGGAGACCCTACACCATTTCTGACAAATGGCAGTCCAATCTCTTCTTGAAAGTCTCAAGTGATGGCGCTCCCACAACTTCCGAGGGCAACTTCTGTTCCATGGGTTGATTGTTCTCACTGTCAGAAAGTTTCTCCTTATTTCCAGGTTGAATCTCTCCTTGTTCAGTTTCCATCCATCATTCCTTGTCTGGCCTACAGGTGCTTTAGAAAATAGCTTGACCCCTTCCTCTCTGTGGCAGCCCCTCCAATATTGGAAGACTGCTATCATGTCTGTCCATCTGTCTGTCTGTCTATCTATTGTCTATCTATTGTCTATCATATTTATTGGCTGCCCATCTTACCACAGAGTTACTCTGGACAGCTTACCATATTAAAATATAAAACTATATAACTATATAAAAATACAAAATATAATAGCTAAAAGATGGGGAGGGAGGGGGTAGGATGAGCGGGGATGGGCGGGGGAGGAGATGGAATCTGATATTAATCTATCAGCCACTTCCAACAGGAAGCCCCTCCTTTGGTGCCCCAAGCCAAGTGGCAGAGCCAGGTCTGTAGGCCCTAATGGAAGACCGGGGGACGGGGGAGGTGTTGGAGCTGACCTCTCTCGGGGGAGTGGGGAGGCAGGATGTTCCAGAGGGCAGGCGTAACGGTGGAGGAGGCCCTCCTCCTGGACCCTGCCAGCTGGAATTCTCTGGCCGATGGGATCTCCAGCGTGGCTCCTCCGCCGTCACGGGTGGGGCAGGTCAATCCCATAAAAAAATCAGAATTGTGCAGGCAATGATTTCCACTTACGGAAGTAAAAGTTGGATTTTGAAGATGCCGGATAGAAAGAGAATTGATGCTTTTGAACTTTGTTTTGGAGAAGATGCCTAAGAATAATACGGGCATCCAAGAAAACAAACAAACAGATCATAGAACAAACCAACCCACAGTTCTCACTCAAGGCACAAAGGACCTCACATTATCGTATTTTGTGAAGATGTAAAAAAGTCCACAATGCTGGGATAGGTAGGGGGAAAGGGGGGGGGGGGAAAATAGCAACAAGATGGATGGGCTTGATTACAACAGTGGAAAACACTCTGCCGGAAAACCTGATGGGCCAATTAGAAAACAAGATTATCCTAGGGGGAAAAAAAGATCTCATCTGTTCACTAGCAGTTGACATTGATGTAATGGAACATAATCATATCAAACTGCTTAGAGTAATTTGATTGCAGCTGGGTAGAAATGCTCTCCAAAATAATTGGTGTTGACTCAATTAGCATGAATAAGTGATGCTAGATCTCACAGTAGGGTCTGCAGTAATGGGGAACTAGGTTAAGGGTTTGGGGTGAATACCGCCACTTTGTCCAATTCTACATGCTGGCGAATTGTGGAGGCAGGCACCGTGGATTGAACTTTTCAAAAGCTGTGCGTTTCTTTTTTCAAATAGTGAGTTGGATCCTATTCTCGTCTCTTCCTGCTTTTTAAGCTTTGGGTCTCCCTTAGAGGCAACTGCAGTCATTGTGCATGAATGGAGCACTCCTTATTCTTGTGTGGCTCCCCTGAGCGTTTCTGTCCCTGGCTGAGTCTCTTCTCCATCTGGGCTCATTGAAGGCACGGTAAGCAGGGGAAGTAGCCGGAGGCAAAAGGCTGTCGAGCTCTGTTTCTGAATAGCGAAAGAGGATTCGTGCGCTTCAGAATCAGTCATGCCATAGCAATACATCAATAATACATCGGTAATGCTATTACTAGCTAGGCCGCTTGTTTGGCTCGCTGTGTGTGATGGGAAGGCGCACCTCTGTCCCACTGGCTCCCATTTGTGTTTGCGGGTGCACAAGGTGTAGCATTTGGCAATAGGATCCTGGAGACGCAACTGTCGTTTCTGTTTTACATTTGGGGGGATTCCTCCTTCTCCTTTCAAGATAGGCACTCGTGGAATTCTATGCTTGTGCCTTCCTCATAGTAATGTCAGTGCTCTGGTCTTAGTGCAATTTGGGCACAAAATCGTTCAGTTCAGCTTTATGTAAATGAGGGCAGGCAGTTATTATCCATCCTCTGTTCCTTTTTTTTGCAGTCATTAAAGTCATGAAATTTGTCAAATTCCGAGAGCAAAATTGGGGGAGTGTTTTGTTTTGTTTTTTAAAGGGAATCAACATGGTATCAACAAACATAGGCAGAGGTTCGCATATGTTGTCAGACCCCTCAGGCGTACTTCAGGCGACCCATCACCTCTCCTGCACAATTCCAGGAAAGGGAAGGTTGGCAATGCGCCCCCAGCACAATCACCTTGGATATTAGATCCATGCAAATTCTAATTACTGCAGTAAAGGACGGGAAAGCAAACCAGCACCGGTGACCTCTGAAGATGTGTTTCCTCAATGCATTTAATCGGATCACCTGCTAGCCCAGTCAAATCTCCTTGCCAGGAGTTCTGGCAGCACCATCACATTAATCAAACTGACAATTAAGGTAATGCAGACGCTCCGTCCATTTTTCTCCAGGAAGTGCCTCGGGTTCCGTGAGCCCTTTGCAACTGAAGAGCAAGTAGCTTCGCTCTAATTGACTCAATTAACCCCAAATTGTGGATTCAAAGGCTCTGATCAATGAACACGTTTACGTGACCTGGGTTTGTACTCTAGGCTGGTTCATTGTAGCTATTTATTTAGTGTTATTTGTACTGCTGCCCATCTCACGTTTGTGACTCTGGGTGGTTCACAAGTAGTTAAACAGAACCAAATAACAATAAACAAAATGCAGGAAAAGTGTAAAAAGCCAATATAGGTAGTCCTCGACTTACGGTCACAATTGAGCCCAACATTTCTCTTGTTAAGTGAGATGCTTGTTAAGTTAATTTTGGTCCATTTTACGACTTTTCCTGCCTCAGTTGTTAAGTGAATCACTGCAGTTGATAAGTTAGCAACCCAGTTGTTTAGTGAAATCCACCCCTCTTAAAGCAGTCTGCCTGGGGAATTCTGGGAGTTGAAGTCTGCCTTTCTTAACATTGCTGATGTTGAGAAACATTCTGATTCCACAGGCTTCTCCTATACCCCAAATTTGTATTTTTTTATACAAAATCAAAATCAGTGTTGCAATTTTCTAAATGCAATTTTCGGATAGCTTCTAAGGCTGTTGATCCTCCTGGTTCCTAGGAAAAATCAAGGAGAGATTCAACCTAGAACTAAGGAGAAGTCTCCATTGACTTCGCTTGCCAGATGGTCACAAAAGGAGATCACATGATCTTGGGACACAGCAATGGTCATAAATAGGAACCAGTTGCCAAGCATCTGAATTTTGACCACATGACCATAGGGATGCTGGAAGTAACATAACTGTGAAAAACGGCCATAAGTCCCTTCTTTCAGTGTTGTTGGCACTTTCAACAGTCACTAACTGAATTGTCGAAAGCCGAGGACTACCTGTAATCCTGAAAACCAAATAATAACCAAGCTAATTAAAAGCAAAATTAAAATAACAAATATATAAAAGCCACGGATCAATCAGTATAACCATCTTGCAGACTCCAAACTGTATGTAACCAGGTTGGTTGACAAAACCGTGTTTTTAGAACCTTTCAAAAGGCAAGCAGGCTTGAGTCCCATCTAACCTCCCAGAGGGGCACTTGGGGGTGGGGTGTGTGTGGAGAAATGATGTTCTAAAGGGCAGAAAAATCTCTCCCTCCTGCATCCCATCAGAGGACACTGCTTAATCAATGGGACCCACAGCATGCCCTTTCTGGTGGGCTTGATGGGGTGAGTAGAGGCAGAGAGGCAGACCCACAAATAAACCACCACACTCTATGCCCTGTGTAGCTTTATAGGCTATTACATGGATGATATGACCTGACCAGGTAATGAAATGTCTGCAAAGAAAACAAGGAAGCCCAGAGAGCACTAATGACCCCTCATGTCAACCCTGAGCTACAAACATTCTCCTTTATTGGTATACAGAGAATTCCTTGAGCTGTAGTGGTGCAGTGGTTAGAATGCAGTATTGCAGGCTACTTCTGCTGACTGCCAGCGACCTGCAGTTTGGCAGTTTGATCCTGACTGGCTAAAGGTTGACCCAGATCCTTCCATTCTTCCATCGTCAGTAAAATGAGGACCCAGAGTATTGGGGGCACTATGCTGTCTCTGTAAAACCGTTCAGAGAGGGCTGTAAAGTACTGTGAAGCGGTATATAAGTCTAAGTGCTATTGCTACTTACTAGCACGGATGATGTTACTGAGTTTGGGTAATGAACTTCAAGAAAACAAGCTCAGAGTGCACCATGGACCCCTCATGTCAATCCTGAGCTACAACTATTCTCCTTTATCGGAGAATTACTTATATAATAAAACCACCCACAGAATCTCTTTTTTTCTTTTTAATTGTGGACTTCTGGATTTATAAGCTCTGCCCTAGAGGGGCAGCTGAGACACCTGGGATGCAGCTACTGACCTCATCTTTGGCCTTCACCAACTGTTCCAGCTCTTCTAAAGCTGGGCAGGTCTCTTTCCTGATATCGCTTGAGGAATTGTGGCCTCTCTGGGTTTCCAGCTCTGCCACCTACGGGAAATTGGAGAGAAGGAGAATGGTAAAACAGTGTCAGCAGAATTGTTGAAAAGTGATGGGCTACAAAATAATCGCGGCCATAAACTTGAGTCTGACAAAGATATGGATTTGAAATGAACTGGGAACTATGACAAAAAGACCAGGAAAGGAATCGTCTTCTATCCACAAACTGCCCTGAAATTGTTCAAGATCAAGACGCTAAGTGGCAATACCCTCATCTGTGCCCAATGTTCTATTTAAGGGAGATAACTGAAGGAAAAGATCTCAATCTTCACAATCTTTTGTTTATTTTGTTCCACCGTGACAATCCATCCATGTTCCGTATCTGAGATACTGTATTACAATGCTTGCTTTGAACAGGAGGACTGTAAAATTTATGGAGTTTTATTTCTCTTAAAAGAAAGTTAGCAACATGACTGAGAAGATTCTTTCTCAAACCCACCGATTACACAGTCTTTTCCCCTGAATGCTACAACCTTAAGCCCAATCAAACCCAGGCAGCCCTTTTCTAACTTAATATAATGCATGTTGAAAAATTACTGTGGATAATTTCCAATCTGGTTTGTGCCCAGAGCCCTCCCAGTCAATCCCTATATCCAGACCAGAGTAAGCCTACATGTGGCACAGCTAGCAAAATATGATGCCTGATGCTTATTTATTAAAATCAGCAATAGGCAAAAAAAAGAGGAAAGCATGAAATGCAATAATGTACATAATATATAATTCATATATCTCTCCATCTGTGTACTTATCAAAAGGCAGGGACTTTCCAGAACTACTGGTACAATACTGTGTGTAATGAGCATGGACAGTCCCAAAGAGAATAGCCCTTAGTTATTCAGCTTCTATGTATCTAACAGCAACAGAAAATAGAAGACCCCAAATGATTCCTCTCATATTCTGCACCATTGAAGAAACAATTTGGTGAGCAGGAGTGATGCGTCCAACAATAGAAATAAATAGGAAGCTTACTGGGAAATGTACAATTATTGCTGCCTGAAATTTAGCCTATTCTCCAGACGTGTGCTTTGCCTTTTCTGTACCCTTTCATTTCTTTCAAGTGCAATCACTGCTATTTCTTCTCAATCTCTCTGACACGAACACAAACACAAACGCGAACGTACGCTTTATCAGCTTTCTTAAAGCCAGAAACTTCTCTATTCATTCACAGAATTGCTCTTATATGATCAAACCTGGCACTTTGTAGCTGCCAAAAGAAGGGCATTCACTAAAGGTAAGGCATCCGCTTTGCGTACTAAAATTCAATGCTCTGAGCATTTCCAGCTTCTAGGATAAAAAAAAAAATTGTTTTAGAACCTATCATGATGAAGGTCACTCGCTGACTGCTACTTGTGGATGGGCATGTCACTAGAAGAATGAGGAAGTCCATAAGATGGAAAGCAGGCCACCCACCTTAAAGCATACTTTGAGATACATTTAAGATACATTTAAAGCATACAGAATACCCTATATCACCAGGCTTGAGATTTTGGGCTTGGACAACCTGGAACTACACCGCCTATGGTTAGACTTAAGCATAGCACACAAAATTATCTGCTACAATGTCCTACCAGTCAATGACTACTTCAGCTTCAACCACAACAATACAAGAGCGCACAACAGATACAAACTCAATGTAAACTGCTTCAAATTTGATTGCAGAAAGTACGACTTCAGCAAGAGTGGTCAATGCCTGGAATGCACTACCTGACTCTGTAGCTATATCCTCAAACCCTGACTCCTTTAACCTCAAACTATCCACTATTGACCTCATCCCATTCCTAAGAGGTCTGTGAGGGGCGTGCATAAGCGCACCATCGTGCCTATTGTCCCCATTTATTTGTACCTATTTCCTGTATTCTTACTCATGTTTATACTTTTACCTATTATCTTGTAAGCGATTGACAAACCAAATAAATAAATAAAAAATACTTGTGGGGAAATTCTGGAAGTTGAAGTCTGCCTTTCTTAACATTGCTGATGTTGAAAAACATTCTGATTCCACAGACTTCTCTTATACCCCAAATCTGTATTTTTTCTATACATAAAATCAAAATCAGTATTGCAATTTTCTAAATGCAATTCCTGATAGCTTCTAAGGCTGTTGATCCTCCTGGTTCCTAGGAAGAATCAAGGAGAGATCCAGCCTAGAACTAAAGATAAATTTCCTGACAGTAAGAACAATTAACCACTGGAACTGACTGCCTCAGAAGTTTTGGGTGATCCAACACTGGAGGTTTTCAAGACGAGATTGGATAACCATTTGTCTAGAATAACACCTCCTGCTTCAGCAGGGGGTTGGATTAGATGACCTCGAAGGTCCCTTCCAACTCTGCTCTTCTGTTATATCTAATATCTAGATCCATTATACACAAAATCTTGAGACAAGAAAACAAATGCTAGCCTGATGCTTTTTATTTAAGTAAAGTAAATGACCTTATATGACTCTTCCTCCTTTTCTTTCCATTCTTTCATACAAAAAGCCCAGTTAGCGGACATACTAGGCCAGGAGTTCAACAAAATCAGAGGCTGTTATATACTGCTCACTCAAGTCTGCAAGATCCAAGGAAGGATGATTGCTTTACACCTTTCCAAAATTATCAAAGGTAGCTGGGCTTCCTCCTGTTCCAGACACTGCTTTGCAAACAGCAGTGAAAACAAAAGAAGCATCGAAGGAAGATTGATTTTGGGAATGGCTCAGTGAGTTGGGGTGCCGAACTTGGTACAGACTTAAAAGGATGCACTAGTAAAATAATGGAGAAAAGGAGAATCCCTGATGTCTTCCTGATATCAATGTAGAATTACAAATTTAGAAAAAGACAAGAGGACACTTGAAATATTCCTATTCTGATGGATGTAAATACAAGCTTAAGGCAGCAAGAACAACCTTACTAAAACAGAACTTAAAAGATTAATTGAGTTCAGTTTTCCATACCTCGACAATCCTGTTTTTAATACAGTAGGTTAGCTAGAATTTCTCGGAGTGGTAGATGCAACGCCACAGACACCAAGTATTCATTCATTCATTCATTCATTCATTTTTGTCAATTGTTTACAAGATAATTGGTATAAGTAAAAACATAGTTATGAATACATGGATACATATAAGAAAAATTAAAAAAAATAAAAGAAACAATAGGACAGGGACAGTAGGAATGTTGGTGCGCTTATGCACGCCTCCTACAGACCTCTTAGGAAAGGGGTGAGGTCAATAATAGACAGTACAAGGTTAAAATTTTTGGGGTTTGGGGAAGAAACCACAGAGTCAAGTAGAGCATTCCAGACACTGACCACTCTGTTGCTGAAGTCGTATTTCCTGCAATCAAGTTTGGTGAGGTTAACCTTGAGTTCGTATCTATTGTTTGCTCTTGTCTTGTTATAGTTGAAGCTGACGTATTCATCGACAGGTAGGACATTGCAATGTACGATTTTATATACTATACTTAGATCGGACCGAAGACGGCGTAGTTCTTGGTTTTCTAGGTCTAGAATTTCGAGTCTGGTGGCATAAGGTATTCTGCAATGAGTAGAGGAATGGAGAACTCTTGTGAAATATTTCTGGACTTTCTCAACTGTGTTAATATCAGGTATGTAATGTGGGTTCCAGACTGATGAGCTGTAAATGTCAGCCTTCAAGATCTTCTACCTTTGCTTTGCATCTTTCGGCTGTCATAAGTAATGGGCGGAGGAGGGGGAAAAATATGGGAAGCGAGCTGGAGGTGTTACAAACTAGTATTGTATAAACTGAGGAGGAGGGAGAGTACATTCTTGCTTAGGTTTCTATTTCTTGCTTAGCTTTCTCTGCTCTGCGCAGCTGCAAACCTTTATCAAAGTATGCCAAGGTCAACGGACAGAAACTTCATCACCACCTGAAGATGTCCACATGACAATATTCACAACTTTTACTTGGAAGAACTATTTGAACTATTGGGGGTGAGAACACTTCCATCACTTTGTATATGTGATTTACGCACCTATTTCCTCAGATTCAGAATTCTCTTGTTGCTACCCCTTCATCTCCAGTAAAAGATATCTTTTCTCTAATTAAAACAGTCTAAGTATTTCTTTCTTGGATTTTGAATGGAGCACCAGCTGACATTATTCTGAATCTCACCCTACCAGCCCACCCGGAGAGATAATACAATTTCTTCCGAGGGGGTCTGAACATCATGTCAATTCCAGCCAGCGACCAAGAAGACCTGGGTGCCATTGGAGGGCAAGACTCATTGCTGCTAGAGGAAGAAAGGGAAGCTGAATTGTTAGCAGAGCTCACCCTTGGGGAAAAGCCAGCTGTAAAACCTAAATGGTCATTGGGAGTCGGCTGGAAGGATCCTGAGGAGCCCCGCCCCCAGGAGTCACCACTACCCGTCGGCGTGGAAGAGAGGAGCCATGGCAAGAGAGGGAAAGGAAAGACTTTTTACTGAATCAAGCCAGGCACTTCATAAATGAAGCCCTTGGAGAGCCTCACACTGAACATGAGGGAGAGGAGGGGGAGGCAGCCCCAGCCAGAAGAAGCGAAGCAGCCACACCCATAAATCAACCTGGGCTAGCGCAACAGGCAGCAGCAGCCCCGGGTCCCCCAGCGGGAGGTGTAATTGCCAGAAGATGTAGAACTCCAAAGTTGTCTCCGTTGGAAGTAAAATATGGGGGGGATCCCAAAGAGTTGGAATTTTTCCTGGCACAAGTTTGGAGCTATATGGAAGAATACGGAAGGGATTTCCCCTCAGAAGCAGCCAAAGTTAGATGTGTTACCAGGGCTCTGGAGGGAACAGCTGCAAAATGGATGGTGACTTTGCATAATGATAATGCTCCCCAGCTGTTGAATTATGACCTGTTCATGACTGCGCCGCGGGCAAGGTTTGAGGACCCACTGGCAGAATATAAGGCCAGAATTAGGATGAAGACCATAAATCAGGGGCAGAGATCAGTGGCTGACTACACCCAGGAATTTAGAGAGCTGGCGTGTCATATTCGAGGCTGGTCCCAGGTAGTATTTCTTTCTTGAATTTTGAATGGAGCACCAGCTGCCATTATTCGAGTATTGGTCTAGCAAATGTTTTGTATGCTCTAGTTATTAGTGTAATATTACCAGAGAAAAAGCTATGTAGGATTAAGTTAACAACTCTTAATGCCTTTTTGGCTATGTACTTACAGTGGGCTCTAGCACTTAGGTCATTTGAGATGAGTCCTCCAAGGTCCTTGACAGAGTTTGGATCATCAATGAGGTCTTGACTATTCAGCCTATATTTTATTTTCTGATTTTTTTGCCAATTTTTTTTTTTGTTGTTGCAGAAAGCCATGGTTAGCTCAGGCATGAGAACTATGGCTTCTGTTGGGAGATTGTTGAGTAATGGAGCAATCTTTCCCACTCTGAGGCTCAGCTCCCATGATAGTTTTAACTTGGTTAGTGAGGGAACAGGGATAGAGTGTTGTGAAAACAACAAAAAGTCAAATGAATCCAACAATCTCTCAAGGGGATTAAATTTGGCTCAAATGGGGGCTTAGCTAACTCACCTTTGTCAGTCATTTTGTGAAAACATGTAATCTAGACCAGTGGTCGCCAACCAGTGGGCCAGGGACCACTGATGGTCCATGAGAAAATTTTGGTGGTCCGCAGAGAAATGTCACCCCCAAAGCAATTAATCCAGGCTGCGCGGGAACACAAGGCTGCACCACCCACATGGCCCACGGGAATACAAGACTTGTGTCGCTTGCATTGCAAACATCACAAGGTAGTGAGAGTAGGGGAAGAAGGGTGGAGTGGGGGACTTGCCCCACTCACTCCACATGCCTGGTCTGGCCCCCGGGCTGCTTCTTTCCACTTCTTTCTTCTTCTGCTGCATGCAAGGAAAGCAGCAGAAGTCTTTCTTTCTCTCCCCCAAACTCTACCAGAAGCGAGACCTCGCAAGGCATCCTGCTGAAAGAGGCTGCGCCATTCTGGCAGAGTTTGGGAGAGAGAAAGACTTTGGCTGCTTCTGCTGCTTTCCTTTCATGAAGCCAAAAGTCTCTCTCTCTCTCTCTCTTCCTGAAAACAGAGCTGGAGATGGTATCCTGTGATCCCAAATAAAGAATGATCCATCGGTAGGAAAACGGGATGGGGAATTTTCCTGCAGACTTTTGGGGGGATTTTCCCAGGTCTCTGGGCCATGGGTTTAAAAGTATGAGTTTGGTGGTCCCTGAGGCCCAAAAGATTGGCGACCCCTGATCTAGACAATCCAGCTGTCTTGCTTCCTTATGCAGCCCAGCTGTGGTGGGAGCAACCACTGGCTAAGATGCTGTTGAGGGGGCCATGTCAGGGATGCATCACTTCCTCTGGTGACCTGCCTCCAGCAGGGACAGGATTGGCCCACCTCTTCCTGTCCCACAAAGAGCAAGGGAGCCTTGCAGAGTTGAGCTGGGGGGGGGGAGCCATCCTGCTTGCCACCCCTCTTTGGCACTTCAAAGAATTCTTGGCTGGAGGCACCGTGCACATCTCACACATCCCGTCCCAACCCTCAGGCCACCACCCACCCCACCCAGCTACTGGGAGGCTTGTTTAAGTGTCCTGCAAAGCGAAACGCCCGGGGATAATCATCTTTCAGTGAATTACCCAGGAGAATGGGACAGGGCAGGAGCACTGGTGGACAATTGCTGGGGAAAGAGTACCAGCGGTGGCCCCACCAAGCCTAAATGCCACTGGCGGATTGGCTATGATGGAGAAGCCTGTAGAGAAGTGGGCATAAAAATGTGGCCGATGCCAATTGCCCAGTGAGTTTTCTATCCCTACCAGAGAACTCACTAGTAAGGCCTAGCAATCAGAATACACCTTCAGATTACTGGATTATTAGGCGGAAGATAAATCAAGCAGAACGAACATAATTTGAGTGCTGAAAAGCACCCGAAAATGCAGGGGAGGTGGGACTACCTTTCTGGAGACTGTTGATCCATTCAGCTTTATTTTTTCCTAGGTTCATCTTATAGAAGGAGGACAGTTTGATGTAGTGTTTACAGTAGCAGGCTGGGAAGCAGAGAGCATGATTTCTAGTCCTGCCTTACCCACAAAGCCAGTTTGTGGTTTTGGGACACTCCCTCCCTCGGAGATCTAAGAAGGAGAAGGGCAAGGACAAGCTATTTCTGAAAACGTTGCCAAGAAAAATGCAGGGACCTAGCAACTCCAGAAGTCAACGCTGACTTTAAGGCACAAAAGCAAACAAACTCTCACATTTGTAAACACAAACTTTACAGCAATCTTCACTGATCTTTTCCCCCCAAAAGAAAAAAAAACATTTGTCATATGACATTTGTCCCAAGGCAATGTAAACATTGTCCGTGCAACTTGCCTCCTTTGGGGAAAGGGGACACATATAATATGACTGCACCTACAACTTAATCCACGTGACATTTTATTAATGCGTAAATGCACCCTTGCATACTAGTAAAATGCCCACCAAAACATTACAAACAAGATTTTAAAGCAACTGTTTTCTTCTCTCACTGAAGACAAAGACATTGTTGGGGGCTGACTCTGTAAACTGCTTGGAGAGGGCTGAAAAGCACTGTGAAGCGGCATGTAAGTCTAAGCGCCATTGCTATTAGTAGAGCAAAGGAAGATGAAAAATGAAAATGAATGGGAAGGTCTGAAAGAAATAATGAATGATACATGTGTAAGCACTCTATTCAAGAATCCAGACATTTGAAAAAAGTGAAACAGTGAAGTCTTATCAGTTCCGCTTTGGAATGACTGAATGTCCGTGTATTTTGGAATCCCAAATTTTAGGATGGCATGTCTGGAGGAGAAGAAGGAGGAGTTGGAAATGGCACGTGCTGCACATGATGGCTTTATTCATTGCCAAATCAGCCTGAATGGCAAAGTGAGGCTGGATTGATCTACAGATAAAATCTATTTAGTCGTACACAGATTCTCAAGGGTAGCAAAGCTGCTGCAGGAAATAAAAATTGTGAATGAAGGTTAAAAGAAGGTCTCTGGGCCGCCTTTCTTAAAGCTAGCTTGTCACAGACTTTAGCAGTAATGTTTACACAATAAGTAGGAAAAAGTCTAAGTTTGCCAGTGCTCAGCACTAGCTGGCTGCAAGTAGCAATAGCACTTCGACTTATCTGCTGCTTCACAGGGCTTTACAGCTCTCTCTAAGCTGTTTACAGAATCAGCATATTGCCACCAACAATCTGGGCCCTCAATGAAACGTGGAACAAAGCAGGATTTGGGGGAAATAACATGTACAACCTCAGAAGGGCTTCCCTGTGGTACCTTCCCCGTAGTTTCCTCACCAAGCCTTACAGAAAACCAATGCTCCATCAGAATTTGGTGTGCAACCCTAAAGCCAGATAGCAACATGTATTTTTTTACATTGCAAAATACCACACAGAGAAGCCAAACTGATTGTATTTATTAGAGAGTCACCTCCCTTCCAGCATTTCAACACAGGTACACACACCTACAACAGTTCATTCAGTTCAATGTTACAATGGCACTGAAAAAAGTGGCTTATGGCTGTTTTTTTACACTTATGACTGATTCAGCATCCCCATGGTCACATAATCAAAATTCCAACGCTTGGCAACTGACTCATATTTATGACAGTTGCAGTGTCCCAGAGTCATGTGATCCCTTTTTGCGACCTTCTAACAAGCAAAGTTTAATGGGATAGCCAGATTTACTTAATAACCATGTTACTAACTTAACAATTGCAGTGATTCAGTTAACAATTGGGATAAAAATGGTTGTAAAATGGGGCAAAACTTACTTAACAAATGTCTCAGTTAGCAAGAGAAAATTTTGGGCTCAACTGAGGCCATAAGTCAAGGACTGCCTGTATTTAACCTAGCTTATTTTCACCATGGAAAATGTACAACAGATGGAAAATTCTGTTTTTTACACACAACAATGAATGAGAGCTGAAATTCTAAGAACTCAAATATGCACCTCATTCAATGTTTTTGTTAAAACATCTATTAGCAAATAGGTTTTTCAAGCTATTTTATACCACCAATAGAAACATAAACAATGCGGGGAAAAGAAAAGAATGCCATTTTGTTACAACTATCCTAATTTTAAAAAAAAATCTTATAAGAAATAGAACAGTTTCAGCAGTTTAATCTGTTTTATTTAGTTATTTCAAATGTCAATACTTCCCTTTTTATAACCGATGAAGAGGGCGCATTTATGGAAGTGAAAATAAAGTTTGAGAGTTTCATCATTTTATTTGTACATGTGAATGTTAAGATAAAGGCCAGTTGTTCAGTTAGTCACACACAGTGGTTAAGTGAATCTGGCTTCCTCATTTGATTTTGCTTGTCATAAGGTTGCAAAAAGGGATCACATGACCCCAAAGCACTGCAACCGTCATAAATATGAGTCAGTTGCCAAGCGCCTGAACCTTGAGCATGCAATCACGGGGATGCGGCAATGGTCATTAGTCACTTTTTTCAGTGGTGCTGTAACTTTGAATGGTCACTAAATGAACCGTTGCAAGTCAAGGAGTACCTGTATAGACCTCAAAGGAATATGGTGGAAAAGAGAGGGCTTCCACTAGCCAGGGCGATAGGCCCTGTGAGGGGGGGATCAGAGGTGGGTATTCAGCAGGTTCTGACCAGTTCTGGAGAACCGGTAGCAGAAATTTTGAGTAGTTTGGAGAACTGGCCAATCCCACCTCTGACTGGAGATTTTACAGTATCCTTCCCCTGCCACGCCCACCAAGCCACACCCACAGAACCGGTAGTAAAAAAAAATTAGAATCCCACCACTGGTGGGGATGTCCTACTTCCCTCTCCCTCCTCCAGTGGAGAACCTTGAGTGAATCCCTTGGGCCTCCACTCACTCGTTGGCGCAGTGCTTCGGTCTCCTCCTGATATGCTGCCAGCTGCTGCTTCCACTGCTCCACATTGGCATTAGCTTCACGCAAGGCAGCCACCAGTTTGTTGTTATTGTCTTGCAGAGTGAAAAATTCAGCTTCCCATTGGACTTCGCAAACAGACCTGGGAGACACAGGGAGAGGAAAGATACAAAGCGTTGAGACTCTAGAAAAAGTGCAGAGAAAAGCAGCCAGGATGATTAGGGGACTGGAGACTAAAACGTATGAAGAACGGTTGCAGGAACTGGGCCTGGCTAGTCTAGTGAAGAGAAGGACCAGAGGAGACACGATAGCAGTGCTCCAATATTTGAGGGGCTGCCACAGAGAGGAGGGGTCAAGCTATTTTCTAAAGCACCCGAAGGCCAGACAAGGAATAATGGATGGAAACTAAACAAGGAGAAATTCAACCTGGAAATAAGGAGAAGTTTTCTGACATTGAGAACAATCAACCCATGGAACAGAAGTTGCCCTTGGGAGTTGTGGGAGTGCCATCCTTTGAGACCTTCAAGAAGAGATTGGACTGCCATCTGTCAGAAATGGTGTAGTGTCTCCCGCTTGGGCAGGGGGTTGGACTAGATGACCTACAAGGTCCTTTCCAACTCTGTTAATCTGTATTTCACTTATGCTGTACCTTTCTATCTTTCTTACAGCAGCTGACATACTTTCCGTTAATCTACTGTTAATAAAAATGGCCAACAAATTAGGGGGAGGCTTTGAGGGCAGGTATATTTGGAGCAGAGTTGGTATTCAGCAGGTTCTGACCAGTTCTGGAGAACCAGTAGCGGAAATTTTGAGTAGTTGGAGAACCAGCAAATACTGCCTCTGACTGGAGATTTTACAGTATCATCCCCCTGCCATGCCCACCGAGCCACGCCCACAGAACTGGTAGTAAAAAAAAAATTGAATCCCACCACTGATTTGGAGATAGTTATCCTGAATTTCAAAGTAAAGAACTTCAAAGGCAGCACGATAAACAGACTCTAAAAATAACCATACCCAGTGAGCAATTAAGCAATTGTATTTGAATTAACTGCTGTTTCTCATATTGCTTTCAAGATGTATTTCTGATAGGGAAGGAAAATGTCACTGAATCAATATGGTTGT
Source organism: Pseudonaja textilis (assembly GCF_900518735.1). The sequence continues at coordinate 24,204,856 of NW_020769318.1, read as the reverse complement.
CACCAACGTGTCTAGGAGCCAAGTAAAAACACTATTAAAATACAGTATTATCAATTTAATACAGCATTAAATCTTACCTTCTATCAAGAAAAAACTCTGGGGAACTGCAGTAGAGCAACTCTGAAGACACATTGTTCCCCAGAGGGAAGCTATTGGTGTTTTTAAATTAACGTTTACCTTTAGTGTTTAAAAGGCATCAGCTGCCACAACACAGCAAAGATTAACTGTGTGTCCAAGTTGCGTGGAAACAAGTTAACCATAGCCAGCTTTCAAATTATTGGTGCTGGCACTTCCAAATACATCCAATAGGCCCTCCCTTGCTAAGCACACCATGTTAAAAGGAAAAAGAAAAAGAACCAGGTCATTCCCTCGTTGTGACATATCAGGATAGAGAAAGAAACAGGGTGGGAATCTATACCTGGGCTCAGAGTAAGGAAAGAGTAAGGATTGCATCACAAGTCCTGATTCAGTTTGAGCGGGGCATGTTTTTGGAAAAACCCGATGAACAAATAAACCCAATCCAACATTCTACTTTCCTTCCCAGGATTTTGATAACAGAGTCGAAGTACAGAGCCTACAGGGGGAATACAACCGCAAAAAAAGAAACAGGATGAGAACACCCTGCTACTATAGCTAATTTGTCTGAATTACCACAGTTCTAGAAGTCCCACCAGTCATGTCGCATATAGAACACAGAAGCAGCTTAGCAGCTCACTGACTGCTACAATAGTTTTTTTTTTTCCTGCCTTCCAAGCTGCATTAAAATTTTCTCAAAGTTAATTTCTCCCTTGATTTGGGGGATTCTAAAAGGATTCACTCATATTTCCAAAGCAGAAGCAATGAACCTAGAGTAATTTTTGTTTCCTTTGGTACATTTTTATGGGAGCTTTTCAACATAAACAAAAGTGGCACAATTTCATCTGGACTAACAATCACTTCTGATCTCACAACTGGTGGTGTAATTATGGCAACTCTTGAAAGAGTAGTGCAGGAGGCCCGAACAAAAGTTAAATTTGACTTAAGTGAATTTACACGCAATTCATACTGGACACAGTTTCATCTATGCTGCAGTAACTTATTTCAAAACGTTCTTGCTCACTTGTGTGAAAAATTACAGCTTGATAACAAAAGTTAGAGGTCTCTGGAGGCTGCATTCAAAGTTTCTCAGACTGCATCAGTGAATTAAAAGTTCCTAGAACGGTTTGTAACAAAATAAAAATAATAGCAGCAATACCACACGAGATGAAATTAGCAAGAAACTGAAAATTTTGTGAGGAAGCTATGCTTCCTCTGTGTTAGCAACGTTCATTTCTCAAACACTGCAAAAGACAGCATTGTTCCGGCTATGCATAAAGTTGTACCTATGTATGCAAAATGCCCAATATTGATAAAAACTATAAAAAAGCGATTTCTTTGGAATCACATTAGTGTGTTTTCCACCCCAGGTATTTATTAATACATACATGTACACTGATAATAGAGAGAATTATGCCAATGAATGGGGGGAAATGAGTGGTACAATAATCAGTGCATACTCTAATTTAGCATTTAATTTTAGGCATTTTCCTAGGGATCTGAATTTAGCGGGAGCAAAATGCACAGCAGAGTGAATACTAAAGGAGCAAAGCAGGAAATCTTCATCACGAGCTGAATGTGGCACTCTAAAAAAAGAGCATTTCATCCATTAGTAAAGAACAAAGTGTTTGTGCGCATGAGAGAAAGAGAGGGAGGGAAATAGTACACTTAAAGAGAAGGAAGTGCTCTGGTGTGCAATGCTGTAAAAGCTGTTCGATCTGTTCCTGGGATTACAACAGCTGCCCTTTGAAGCTGCCATGTGAGCCACAGGAAAAAATGTGGCTGTTTTAAGACTTGTAGATACACGCTATTTTGTCGCTCCAAAGCACCTTTTGTAGACGTGTGGAGACAGCCATGAAGAAGATATGTGACGGCCATTAGCAAAACTTAAGCTTAGCTTGAAAAGACAGGAAAAAATAGGAAAGAAATTCCAGATTGCCCCGTGTCAATTCCCTCTAGTGTACAAGAGAAACACCATCAGGTTTTCTATACTCTTTATGTTATAGCCTATTATATCAATAAAGCAGAGTTCCAGTATTTTTTGTGGTAATTGTTCCCTGACCTGGTTTAAGTTAAAGGGGTGACATTTTTTTGGGGGGGGGGGGGGGGGGGGTGGAATCCAAAGCAAAAGATTCTGAAAAGCAACAAATCCACTGGCATTTAAAAAATTAAAAAAGGAAATACTATCTCAGCATCTTCTTGATAAATCCATTTGCTTTTGTTAAACCATTCGGTGTAAAATGAAACGCGGATTAGGTATCCATGCGAATCATTCCATAACTGGTTGCTCACCCTTCAGAGAGCATTTTTTTAATGCGCTCTCTTTCTGTGGTCATCTCCATGTCAGCACTCTGGCTCCGGAACAGCTTGTCATCTCCGGGACCATTGGAACTAATGATGGGGCTGGCCAGAATCTGTCAAGCAAAGGAACATGACAGTCAAACACGTGAAGGGAGAGGCCGACTTGGCTACCTTCAAGGCAGCTTGCTAAGGAATTATTCTATCCTCCCCCCACACCCACATACACACATACAAAAAAAGCATCTCGACTGGCAGAGAAGGCATGCTGTAGGCTAATGGCCCCCAACCTTTAGGGCACCAGAGACCAGTTCCGCGGAGAGAGGTTTTTCCGTGGACCGGAGGCAGCATGGTTTCACATGCTGCCTGTATCCCTCAGGTGGGGCTTTACTTATTTGTGCGGCCTGGTTGCTGGCATGCCATGGAGCAGTGCCAGTCCACGGGCCGGGGATTGGAGACCCCTGCTGTAGGCCATCAGGGATTTCTAGCAGGCAGGGTCCAAGAGAAGAGCTTTCTCTTCCATGGCTCCTGCTCTTAGGAACATCTTATGCCCACCCACCTCACCCCAAGTGAAATCACTTCCCACCCTCCTCCTGACCTTCTACAAAAGCGTGAAGACCTGGCTCTGACAGCTGGCTTGGGCCCCAGGGGAAGAATATTACCCTTGGAGACTGTGGATGGACCAATAGCAGATCCCACCTCCCTCCCCCCACTAATCCTACTCCCCCCCTCCCTCCCCATCTTTCAGTCATAATTTGTAATCTGTATTTTTTATGGAAATTAGATAAATGCATCCGTGATTTTATTGCTTTTACTGTGGCAAGCCGTTCAGAGTCGCCTTGCGGTGAGATGGCCGGCAAACAAATTTAATCAATGAATCTCCAAGTGATTAATCTCAGCACCGCGCTAGAACTTCTGAACCTGTCCAAGATCCAGGGAATCTAAAACATTCAATCTGAGAATGTCATCCCTCTCTTTCTTATATCCAAACCTAGAATAGCATTCTTGTCTTTTTCTTAATTTTTGAGAGAATGCTATTCCCCTGAAATTCTTTGCTGCTTGTACTAAAACTATTCTGTTAAAATGGTCAAATAACATTTATATAGCCCAAAGCTTCAGTTTCAGAAATCCCATGTAATCCTGACAATGATTCTATCAACTTCCTCTCTCTGCTCTCTTCCAGGGTTAGTTAAGTTTCCTCTCATTCTCCTCTCCTCCAGGCCAATAGACTCCTCTGACATCCTCCTCCTCCTCCTCCTCCTCCTGTACTACTAATCCATCTGTGACCAGCCTAGGGAACACATGTCTTTCATCCTCCAGATCCATCTACCCTTGTTACCCAGGAGATCAGAGGAAAACAGGCATCCCTTGGTGGTGTTGTGAAGGAACAAGCAAAAATCCCTGGTGTCTACTTCCTTCTCTTCTAAGCAACAAGAAAGCAGGAGAAATCAAAGGCATAATTTGTGGACACATGTAAATCACTCAAATCATATCCTAAATAGGAAGTCCAAGCTGTAGAAGCTCTCTACTGATACACTCAACCAAGTCAATTAAACCTAGTGGTTGCATTCACGCAACGTACTGAGCAAATCTGATTCATTTGTTTTGTGGGTTGGCATGCTGTGAAACCCCGTTTATGATACAGTGCATTGTATTAAGCTAGAACGGTAACCAAGTTATGGAATATGCCGAGTGAAAGAGAAAAAAAACAATGGTGTGTAGTCCCTCCTAGTTCTACCATTATCCACTTAAAAGTAGTGGGACCCCCGGGATAAAAACAGTAATAAGCTAAAGTTGAAATGAAATTCAAAAAGCCCATTTCTTGTCTAGCAGCACAAAACATTCTATTGCTGGCCCTTAGAGCCAGCTATGAAATTGTTTCTTAGCTACCTTATTGCCACAAAGCCTGACCGTTTCCTTGTTTCTTGACTTTTCTGTGGTTGCATCCGCACACTTAGCTTGACATCTGCTATTGCTAGGATCAAAGGACCTTATCTCAATGGTAAAGGACCTTTCTTGTCAAAAGAAGTTCCCCGTTCAGACCTCAGTATCTCCAATTAAAACGTTCTCCAGCAGCCAGCGAGAGGATCAGTTTTGGATCTTAGAGAGCCACTGACAGTTAAAATGGATAATACTTGGCAAAATCTGGCAAGGGTGAACACTGGCTGCACGCAGTTCACCTGCCGCTTTGTTGCAGCCTCTCAAGCTCCCCCCCGCACCCCTCCCCAAAACAAATCACACTAAATTCAGCCGCAATGCTGGATTTTGCCACTGTGCAATTTCTTTACAAAAATAACAATGAAAACAAATTGTGAGCCTCTGGGCTTTTTCATTTTATTAAAAAAAAAAATCCATGGGCCCTGACTACAAAAAAAGATTTGCTGTCTTTGACAGAGAGGTTGACCTGAATCATGCTTAATTTACAGTGAATTCAGCCATCCCACTGAGGACCGGTGGATATGGGACTTAATCCCACCAGACTTACTTGATGGGAAGTCAAACTGAGAGCGGGGCTGGTTAGTTCAGTCTTATCCTGGGATTTCTCTCTGGCCAAGCGAGCAGCTTCTTTTACTTCTTGGAATTTTGCTGCAAACTGTTTTTAGAGTGCACAGAACAGAAGACAAACAGAATACAAAAAAGAAGTCATCTACCGCTCTGGAACTTCCAAAGTAAGCTGTGAAACTGCAACCTTCGTTTTATCACCTTCTCACCCTCCCCTGCCATCTTTCCTCTCTTTTGCTGAGGACTCTTGGTTTCCACATTCTAAATGATAGGAAATCAATGTTTTCTCGACAGGAGTAAGAGTTTGGCTGCAGGAATAAGAGTTATAAGCACTTTTCCAGGACTGAGTTTCAAATTAACTGTTACTTAAGAAAACGTTTTTGTTGCAAGAATAGGAAATGCTAGGAAGCAGCCATTTACAATGAATCTGTAGAGTTGGAAAAAAAATTGTCACCTCATCGCTCTTATTTCTCCTTTTGGTATAGGAACCTTGCAATTAAGGCATCCCTCCTTAACTATTTCCAGCCAAGATAACTCACCACTACTGAATACAGTCGACCATTAATCAGCAACTGCCACTAGAAGGAATTTTTCCTATGTTTATTCAAAATCTTTCCTGCAATTTGCACTATGAAGCAAATACAGAAGGGTCTTCAAATAATTGAAGATCTACTAAAATAATCTTCATAGTTTTATGCCTCACTATTTAGCCTGAATAATTACAGAATCATTAATGGTACGTATCATTGTTTATACAAGACAAATTGGTTAAGAGTTTCAGCTTCAAATTCCTGTTTAGCTCACTGGATGAGACAATCTCATATACAGTATAGTTTCTCTTACATTCACCTATCTATCTCACAGGATGATTGTGAGAAAAAAAAAGACAAGGCAAAACCCTTAATACTTTAAATGTATTATAAATAATAAAGAGCCTATTTGTCCTTGTTTTTATTATTCTGTACTGTCTGCAGATGGTAATAGTTCAAAAATAAAAGGGTTCCCAGGATGAGATGGATCTTTGAGAATGTTTTGAACTTTCTTAAGGCAGCAGGAGCTATAAAGCTCTTCCAAAGAGGGGAGAAGGCAACCAATGATCCCCTGGGCAATGACGTTAACCCTCTGGAGTGCTTTCCTATCTGCCGCTGTGCAATTGGCAAACCATACAGAGGTGTAGTAAGTTAAGATACTCTCTGTGGTGCAGCGGTAGAAGGTCACCAGCAGTTACTCATTCAGTTGTTGTTTTCTGAGAAGCCTCAGGTAGTATAATGCGGGCACCCCAGATCAGGTCCTCTTTTAGAGTAACACCCAGAAACTTAAAACTGGCCACTTTCTCTACTCAGTCTCCATTGATAAACAAGGGCTTGGATGTCTGGCCTGTTCCTTCTATAATCCACTATAAACTCCTTGGTCTTACTGGTGTTGAGGACCAAGTTGTTGTCTCCACACCATGAAAGCAACCAGTCCACCTCATCTCGGTAGGCAGACTCATCCCCCCTGGAGATGAGTCTCACCACTGTCGTATTATCTGCAAATTTAGCAATAGTATTACTAACGTGAGTGGGAATGCAGTCATGCACATAAAGGGTATAGAGTAAGGGACTCAACATGTAACCCTGTGGTGTACCAGTGTTAAGAATAAGGGCTGAAGAGGTATGATTACCTAATCTGACCCCCCCAGACAGGAAATCCATAATCCAAAGGCAGAGTGATACACCATGAAAAGTGGGGAAACTGATCTAATTTGGTTGCCAGGAACCGGTCTTGTTACTCTGTAAAGCTGTAAAATCCTTCCTGAGATTAAAATGCTACTCTTTGTTGCTTTAAAAACAATGAAAGAAATGAGAACACCCACTGATCTCTGCTGAGATTTTCTTGGAAAAGCTAGTAGGATCCAAACTATCCTTTAGAAACTTATTAAATAAAATGGTCCTTTCCCCATCTCACTTCCTATAATTCATCACCTGAGAGAGATGTTGTTCAGAAGGAAAGCCCAGCCCATACACTGTGTTGGCCCTGCTGTCTGCCCATTGGCCAAACTTCTGTGAGGTCTTTGTGAAGGTCATGTTGGGGGTGATGGTGCTATTGATGATGGCCTACAAGGAAGACAAATACCAAGACTTTTAGAGTCAGATTAGAAAAGGAATAATTTCCACAACCTAGCAATTGCATAACTAGTTTTTGAAAAATGACAGGAAGCATGGGTGCAGGATGCAGTGACACCCAGGCAGGCGGCAACAAATTAAACATATGTTCCAGCTTGTTGGTTATCCAGTCTGGACAGCTCTCACACACCACCCTTACCATTTAATTTTTGAAGAGATGCTCGCACAGTTATGAACACTGTGCAAATATTTTTAAATGTTCTTCATTGGCTCTAAATCAAGGCCGTTGGAAAATTGGAATAAGCATACTTTGGAATTTTTGCATGATCAAATCAAACTGCTTCATTAATTTAAAAAATATAAATTTCTGGGACAGCCAACACAGTATGATCATAAGGTCATGGGAAACATGGGTAGAAATTCCCATTCGGCAATGAAGGTCACTGGGTTGACATAAAGAGTATGTGTCTTAAGTTCCTTAAAGGAGGAGAGACTATAATTACAAATGAAGGCGAATATACTGTCCCAGGATATACTGCAGAATCCAATCTGGGTTGGTTAGCGGAACCAGAGGTTTTGTGTCTTCTGAGCTTTCGGACTCGTGCTGGAGCCCATTTTCAGGGAACTTCTCTCTAGCAGAGGGTGTGTCTTGTTCTGTGTGTGGTATTTATAGTGGCTGTTGTACGTGGCTTCTGAAAGCTTGGGAGGCAAAACCTCTGGTCCCGCCGACTGATCCAGATTGGATCCTGCTGAATAGAATTATCACAGTTATTTCTCAGGACTAGTATCACTAATACTAGTGTCCACATGGGAGAAGCTGCTTGACCCTTAGGTCTCACCTTGGTGCCTCCCACACTGATGATCCGATAGACATTGCGAGTAGCATCATAGAAATAGGACACTGTCAAGGCATGTTTACTGGCAGGAATCCAGTTCCTCTTGGTGGCAGGATCAATCTGAAAGATGTGGGCTCTGGTGCTAAAAATTGGTTGCTCCCTGCAGAAGTGAAGAAAATAAGAGCATAAGGACCCACAACTGTAGCAGGGAAGAATTAGGCAACCCCCTATCACTGAAGGATGTGTTTCCCTAAGTTCATACACACACAAACACATTCTAGGTCAAGGGGTTATGTGAAGTCCCTGTGTAGGGACAAAATTAGAATTTAAGAGGATGATCTCAGACAACAATTAATAAATGATGCCTTAAACTGTTCTTCTTGCATATAATTGTGCAGAAGGGGGGAGTCGGTGGTAGCTGGTTACATATTCACTGTGATCAGAAAAGAAGTATTTTGATACATTTAAGGATGATGTTGGTGTGTATGTGTGTGTGAGCCTCTGGCCTACCTAGAAATATAGAAATATACTCTCACAAACGCACATACATTAATAATGAAAGCCAAGTTTTTCTCATTTTTCAAGACTAGAAACAATATTCTCTCTACTCTGACCCAGATCGAAGTACAGATGAATTCAGCTTTCTCACTGCTTTCTATCTCAATCAAAAAGGGAATTACACAACATCTTTAAACAGTTAATTTGAATATTCATGCATAGATTCTGTCTCTCTCTTCCTCACGCACACTCAAGCATTCAAACACACATTATGGGAAGATGAAGATAAGACGTTACCTAATTGTTGACATTGGTTAAGACTGATTAAGGCAGCTGGTTTGGCAATAGAGGTAGTTAAAAGATCAGGTCATCTACCATTAGGTTAGTACAGTTGCTGGGGCTAATATCCCACTTGAGTTAAGGTCTGGAACCAATTCATTTCCTACCAACGAAAATGTACACTGTTAATTGACGCTGTACAATGCAGGAAAGGAGAAATAAAAGGGAGGCCTGACAGACATAAAATTAGTTCTAAATTAGGACCAGCTAAAGCTTTTTAAAAATGTTAATCTGAAATCACTGGCTTCAAAAGGAAGGGCGAGGGAGAAATCCATGCAGCTTCCAAATGTTAGGTTATGACAGCTTATTAGCCATTCCAAAATTTGTGTCAGAAGGGTAACGAAGGAACTGGGCATTTTCTCTTACTTAGATAAAAATGGCAACATCGGAAATCTATGGGGAGCTGTTAGAATTTTCAAAAATCCACAAACCATTAAATTATACGTTTCCCTATCAGCATGGTTTACAAAAACAAAGGTAAATGTCAGTTTGGTCGCAACGGGTGAGATATAGCAATACCTATTCAACTTTTCATTAACTGTAGGCTTACATGCAGCCAATGAGATTTACTGAGCATACAAAAGGGTGACAGGGCAAAAAATTACTGGAATTAATCTTTTCTTCAACACTGTAGCATGCTGAACAGGGTGATCTAAGACACATGAAGTTTAAATTTCAGTAATAACATTTAGAAAACATTTGCATTTACAATCTGCACAACACGACCATCCTTGGATGCCGTTGGCTTTGGTTTCCTGGTGGAACATCAATTGGGAACCTGCCTTGGTGCCCAAAAGCTTCTCTGCAAGGTTCCTTCTTTATGAGGATAAATAGCTAAATATTTGAAAGACATCAGATATATGAAAGCTGTAGAATTTTATAAGCAATAATGTAGGATAGTATATTTTTATTATAATGGTGTAACCTACATTTTACAACTTACGCTACAAGGCACGTTTCAGCCACATGGTTATGTTGTCACTAAGCTTCCTTTTGAATCTTCCATGTCTCAATGCATTGCAGAATGCAAGTTTTCCGGTCAAACAGTGCATGCAGATAATTTGGAAGTCTATCTATGATTGCTTTGATTTCCGCAGTACGTTATGCACATGCATCCATCAGTTATGCTACCTGACTAAAAGCTGCTGCCCAAGTTATATTATCTCAATCAATCAGAATAGAGCTGGAAGGGATCTTAGAGGTCTTCTAGTCCAAGCAGGAGACCCTATCCTAGGGGTGTCAAACTCACATCACGGCGGCATCACGTGACATTTCGTGACTTTTTTCCCCTTCACTAAACTGGGCGTGGGCGTGGCCAGCACGTGATACATCCAGCCCGCGGGCCATGAGTTTGACACCTCTGCCCTATACCGTTTCAGACAGGTGGCTGTCCAGTCTCTTCTTCAAAACCCCCAGTGATGAAAGACCCACGACTCCTGGAGGCAACTTGTTCCACTGGTTAATTGTCCTCCCTATTTGGAAGTTTCTCCTTAATTCCAGGTTGCTTCTCTCCTTGATTAATTTCCTTCCATTGTTTTTTGTCTTGCCTTCTGATGCTTTGGAAAATAAGTTGGCCCCTTCTACTTTGTGGCAGCCGCTCAAATACTGGAATACTACTATCATGTCAGCCTTAGTCTTTCACTTCTCGCTCAGCAATCAAAACATTAGAAACTTTTAGAAACGTTAGAAAATTTCAGGCCTTTCATAATTGTTTAGAAATAAACATTCCTAATAATTAGAAAATTAGAAACATTTAGAAAATTTCAGCAATCAAAACATTAGAAGCTCTTCTGTTTAATAGACAATTAAGCAGAAAGTGATTGGGTGATTCAAGGTTTCAAACGAATAAAAAGAACAGAATGGATAGGAAGGCAGGAGAGGGGATATTTTTCAGTCTTTAGAAGAAAATTGGAGCTTGGACCGTTTAGTTTCCCCAAAGCCTGCACTCTACAGCCAGGCTCACACATGTGGACATTTCAAAGCAGCTGCTGAGACTGCTATTTCTAATCTTGGGACAATTTTACACCCAGTACTGTAGCTTACATGCATATGGCTGCCCAGAGGACAAAGGGGAGAACTTCATCCACAGCTTGAGAAGATTTCAGAGTTGTAAAATGTTTCACACCACCACAGCCTCAGTCCAGAGAAAGAAGTATTTATAATGAGATGGGGGTCATCCTCTGCGAGCCAGTGCAGAGAAGGATCAACCCTTCCTGGGTATTTTGAACACCAGCTTATTACAGTGTGCTCACCTGCTCACTGAATAAGGAAGAAAAGCTGGATGTGAGGAGCACAATAAAGCAGAAAAAGAAACAGAAGGAAACCAATTCTAAGGAAGGAAGTGACCCAAGAAAAGGGAAGCTACGATGGAAGCACGTGTTGACAAAAACCCAAACTACCAAACTAGGCAAAGTTCTGGTGTTTGCTGATGAAGAAAAACGGATGTAAGGATGAAAGGATCTGACTTTCTGGACATCTGTCTAGTTAATCCTTGTCTCCACCATGAGTGAATCAGAGGGCAAGTGCATAAATATAGCAAGAAAAGGAGAACTGGAGGCTGCTTCGCAACATGGAAGTAAAGTCAAATGAAAAGAGGCAGGTAGAGTGGAAAGCTGAATGCTGATCCAGCATCTTCTTAAAGGCTTTTTAAAGGCTCTGAAAATGCATTTTCACGGGAAGATCATAAGTCTATGTGAAATATCCAAATATCGGGGCAGTCTAAGCCTTAGTACTAAATACCAAGAAAAGGAAACATGGACAAAACTGTTAGCTTTTTGCCTTCTTTGAGGGCTTTCTAAAGGCCTCTGCCCGACAGGTTTTGGAAAGAGAACACAAAAGGGAGGAAATGCAGGTAGTCCTCGACTTACGATCACAATTGAGCCCAACATTTCTGTTGCTAAGCGAGACAGTTTTGTTAAGTGAATTTCCCCCCGTTTTACGACTTTTCTTGCCACAGTTGTTAAGTGAATCACTGTAGTTGTTAACTTAATAACATGGCCGTTAAATGAATTTGAATTTCCCATTGACTTTGCAACTTTCAGAAAGTTGCAAAAGCTGATCACATGACCGTGAGACATCGCAACCTTCATAAATATGAGTCAGTTGCCAAGCGTCTGAATTTGGTCACATGACCATGGAGATCCTGCAACAATTGTAAGGATGAAAACAAAGAAGCATTACTTTTTTCAGTGCCACGGTAACTTCGAACGGTCACTAAATGAACTATTGTAAGTCAAGGACTACCTGTACAATTTAGTCTCATCCAACAAAGCTCTTTTTCTGAACAACGAATATCTGTGTTAAGAGTATGCTGGTGAACTAGATACACCTCTGTTTTCCTCCAGCTAATCTTATATGGATGCATTTGTATTTCAGTTACATGCAGGATTTCTCCAAACGGTTAAGATTCTCTGCAAAATAAAACAGCGCTAGCATAAAAACAAAAGGAAAAATTGCCAGTAATTGTGATTAATGCGAAATATCTAACAAGTAAACTTAAATGTTTTTTATTCTTTTTAAAAAAAGAAGAAATCTTTCCCCGACAACAGACACCAGGATAGTCAGCCTAAGAAGGCATTCCACAAGCTAAATGGAATCAATTCATTCAGCACTGAGCCATGCCATCTCACACTAACCAGTTATTAGAGAAGATAGCTGACTCCATCAAACCCAAGCTGGCTGCTATCCAGAGGTCATCCTATTTGGCCAGTGTATTGGAAAACAGGATGCAGGACTAGACACGTCTGGTTTGAATTTAACGGCAATTGTCATTCTTTGCTGCCTCTGATGGCTGCAATGCCTGTGGTGCCACTTCTCTCTGTTCATACAAAGCGCTTTCAAAATCTCACATACTGTTATGTATTTTTGTGAAACCTTTTCGAAGGACTTTTGGCTGTTCACAGAACTACTTTCTTCCTGTATTTCTCTCAAATGTAAATTGTAAACCATGGCAATAAGCTTTTGGGAAAGGAGCTGAACCAATTGTCTAAGAATAGGAATAGGGACAGAACAGAACAGAATAACAGAGTTGGAAGGGACCTTGGAGGTCTTCTAGTCCAACCCCCTGCTCAGGCAGGAAACCCTATACTATTTCAGGCAAATGGATGTCCAACCTCTTCTTAAAAACGGTATGTGTGTATGTGTGTGTGTGTGTGCGCTTTGGGGTCAAGTCGGCCACCCTTTTCTTTCCTTCCTTTTCCCTGTTTTCAGTACATAACCTTGACTGTTGTATACACATCAGTAGATAGCAATAACACTTAGACTTATATACCGCTTTATAGTTTATTTTATTTTTATTTATTTATTTGATTTGTCAATTGTTTACAAGATAATAAGTATAAGTGTATACATAGTTATGAATACATGAAATGGGTACATAAAAGAAAAATAAAAGAAATAATAGGACAGGGACGGTAGGCACATTGGTGCGCTTATGCACGCCCCCTACAGACCTCTTAGGAAAGGGGTGAGGTCAGTAGTAGACAGTCTAAGGTTAAAGTTTTTGGGGTTTGGGGAAGAAACTACAGAGTCAGATAGAGCATTCCAGACATTGACCACTCTGTTGCTGAAGCCGTATTTCCTGCAATCAAGTTTGGTGCAGTTAACCTTGAGTTTGTATCTGTTGTGTGCTCTTGTGTTGTTATGGTTGAAGCTGAAGTATTCATTGACAGGTAGGACATTGCAATGTATGATTTTATATACCATACTTAAATCAGACCGAAGACGACATAATTCAAGGTTTTCTAGTTCTAGAATTTCAAGTCTGGTGGCATAAGGTACTCTACAGCGAGTAGAGGAGTGGAGAACTCTTCTTGTGAAATATTTCTGGACTTTCTCAATTGTGCTAATATCAGATACGTAATGTGGGTTCCAGACTGATGAGCTGTATTCGAGTATTGGTCTAGCAAATGTTTTGTGAGAGTGCTTTACAGCCCTCTCAAAGTGGTTTACAGAGTCAGCGTATTGCCTCCAACAATTTGGGTCCTCATTTTACCTACTTCGGAAGGATGGAAGGCTGAGTCAACCTTAAGCCTGGTGGGATTCGATCTGTCAAATTGCAAGGGGAGTAGCTTGCAGTACTGCACTCTAACCACTGCGCCACCAAGCCTCTCTAGATGCAGACAGTACCAGGTTTCACTGAACCACTTGTACCTACAGAGAGGTTAGGCAAGACCACATGGAAAGAAAATAATTTCTACAGAGAAAATAACCTATTCCATAGGACGGGGATCCCCAACTCCCGGTCCATGGACTGGCACTGGGCCAAGGCATGCCAGAAACTGGGCCGCACAAACAAGTGAAGCCACATCCATGGGATGCAGGCAGAACATTGAAACCATGCCCCCTCCAGTCTCTGGAAAAACCTCTCTCCATGGAACCAGTCCCTAGTGTCCAAAAGGTTGGGGGCCGCTGCCATAGGAATTATCCTTTGTTTCTTGCTCTCCTGCCCACATTTGTCCTGTTATTTTAAAATAGAATTTAGTAATGAGCAAAAAAGGAAACACGAAAAAGTTATTCATCACTAAACAACGCACAAAACGGTTTCAATTCTTGTGTCTTACTTGCTTTATTTTAGAGGTGTACAATCTGAGACTTGGTCTAAGGGTCAAAGCACCAGACTAGAAATCAGGAAACTGGGAGTACTAACCCCACCTTAGGTACAAAAGTTGCCTGGGTGACTTTGGGATAATCACCAGATGATGATGAATTCTAGACCTCCCTTTGGGCATGAAAGCCAGCAGCTGGGTGATTTTAGGCCAATCACTTTCTCTCTCTAAGCCCAAACCACCTCACAGGATTGTTGTTGGGGAGAAAACAGGAGGAGGAAGGAGTATTATGTAAATTCGCTTCCTTGAGTTATTTGTAAAAATAACTAAATTAAAAAAAAATTCGTGATTCCTGAAAATCTTGGATGTGGCTATAAGTTGCTATATATTATGATACAGCACCTGTGCTTTTGTAAGCTGTTCAGATTTTTAAAAACTGAACTGGCATAAAAACACTTATAATAAATGAATAAATAAATCAGCAAACCCGATAGGGAGGAAATAATTCAACATAGAAGTGGAAAGTAATCATATTCAGTGTAAGTTTAGTTAAAATTTAAATGCTATACAGATTTTAGTTCCACTCATTTTTTAAAAAAAATTCCGTTCATTTTCCCCTTTTCTGACTGTGTTTTATGACCCAGAAAATGTGTGTAGAACCATCTTATTTTTATATCTTGCCTGTTTTTCTCCTTTATTGTATCTTCTGTTTCTTTCAATTAGCATCAGCAAACATATGAATCCTATTGTTCAAACAAGGAACACTTTGCATGTTTAGTTTAATATTAAAGGGACTGTATAATATTATTGATCTTAATATGCCTTGAAGCAGATAGCTAAGCATACATTCCAAACTGATAGCATATATAGATGGGCTGGAATACATTTCCTTCCATTCTACAGAAATGCACAATTGCTAGAGATGACGGAGCTATAGCTTCATAAATCTGGGGTGTAATAGGTTGGAAAAAAGCTGGCATCTCTATTGGAATTCAGAGTGAAATACACAGCTCTTTGTTCATGCTTAGTTTTCACTATCTAAAAGATACTGAAAAAAATATGAGCCAACAGAAATATGTAGCCTGAGGCTTAGCTTAACCCTGTTCCAAGGACAAGATACATAATCCCCCAAACCAGCTCCTAGGAGGTTTAATTCTCTCAGAAAAGGAAAATAATATTATAATATAATAATATTGAGCTGATTTAACAACTAATAATTTGTGACTTTCATGAACACAAATATTTTATTTTATTGATCCGATTCCATTCTGGAACTCCAAAACAATTTTTGGCAGCATAAAACATAAAGGAAAATGAGATAGGAATATAATCAGGTAAATAAGAATATAAAGGAAATAATCAAGATAGGAAATCAAGGCAAAATAGATGCAAAATATGTCAAGAATATTTAATTAAAGATTCCCTCCACCCCACCCAAAGCCTGGAAGAACAATCAAGGCTTTCCAGAATGTGATCAGGGTTATGTTAATCTAAGCAGTACAACAACTATGTTTTGCCTTAAATCAAGATCAGTAATGCTACCTCACAATGGGGAGATTCTACTTTACTGGCTGTATTAATAGCTATCAACAGATTGTTCCTCATCTGTGGATATATCTAATCTCCCCTAAATTAGTGGCCATACTATGTTGTGTGAGTGAATTTTAAAAGTTAAAACTTGTGTTTTCTGCAAAAAAACAACACTGTTTTTTTTATCTCCTCTCTTTTCTTTTAAATACAACTGTATAAATCCAACTTTGGAGAGTTGAGTAAGGATTTTTTTTTATATAATATTTTTTTCCTGCAAAAGCAAAACAAGATCCCTGAATAATTCTAATCTCTGATTTCAAATCTCTTACCACCAATGTTCTGTGTAACCCTGCAACATTACTGGCCAAATGTTTATGGAGATTCTCAATTATCCAGGTCATAGTTGTCCCAAGGATGCTTTTCAAAAAGTAACTGGACTTGGTTTTTGTTTTCCTTGAAAATATTTTGCTTTTCATCCAAGATTCTTTAGTTCTTGAATTGAAACTTGACGTGAAGAAGTTTCTTGGATGAGAAGTGAAACATTTTTAAGGAAAGAAAAAAACCCCCCAAGAAAGTCCAGTTGCCTTTTGAAAAGCACCTTTGGGATTACTGGTTAAGAAGCATCGGTTAATAAAATGCACACCTTCCTTGCCACATGCAAAGGAGTATGAAGAGAGATTAGTAATTCTGACTTATTAGTAGTACTAACTATCCTGTGCACCTAATAGCTATATGCACTTTATAAGCAGTAGGTTGATACACAGGAGAGGGGCTAGGAATAAAAATGTTACAGTTCAAAACCAATAATTTAAAAGATTTTGTTCCTCTTATTCTTGTCTATCAGTTGCTTCCTCCCTTCTTGCAGTTGCCTGTTTGCAATAAACATTCCTCTGACAATCTTTATTCCTGTTAACCCCCATGTTTTTCTTTCAAGTTCTATGGGCAGGCAGTCTGTGCATCTGGTTCGTTGAATTGCTGCTTATGAATAGAATAGAATAGAATATAGAATTCTTTATTGGACACACAAGGAATTTGTCTTTGGTGCATAAGCTCTCAGCGTACATAAAAGAAAAGATACATTCGTCAAGAGTCAAGAATCATGAGGTACAACACTTAATAATAGTCATAGGGTATAAATAAGCAATCAAATCATACTAGGAAACAGTCAATATAAATCGTAAGGATACAAGCAACAAAGTTACTGTCATACAGTCACAAGTGGGAGGGGATGACTGATAAGGAGTGATGATAAGATTAATAGTGCAGACTTTGTAAATAGTTGGACAGTGTTGAGGGAATTATTTGTTTAGCAGAGTGATGGCGTTCTTGTGTCTAGTTATTCTGGTGTGCAGTGCTCTATAACGTTTTGAGGGTAGGAGTTGAAATAGTTTATGTACGGGATGTGAGGGGTCTGTAAATATTTTCAACCCTCTTTTTGACTCGTGCAGCATACAGGTCCTCAGATGAAGGCAGGTTGGTAGTAATTGTTTTTTCTGCAGTCCTAATTACTCTCTGAAGTCTGTGTTTCTGTCTTGTTGGGTTGCAGAACCAAACCAGACAGTTATAGAGGTGCCGATGATGGACTCAATAATTCCTCTGTAGAACTGAATCTGCAGCTCCTTGGGCAGTTTGAGCTTTCTGAGTTGGTGCAAAAAGAACATTCTTTGTTGTGCTTTTTTGATGTTTTTGATGTTAGGTGTCCATTTTATGTCTTCCATGCCTGCTCTGACCCTCTTCCCTTTCTGCTTACGGAGTGCGGAAACATATTTTATCCCAGCCTTGGCAAAGGGCGCTTTTTCGAATGCCACTGCTGTCTTGTGCAGGCCATTTGAAAGACATATGCTTCTTGACTTGATCTTAATTTCAAACGAGAATATACAATTGCTATCCATAAGGGATGGCAGGAAAGTGGCCCATTAGTTTGGATAAACCTAGTATTATTGCTGATAGCTGTAGATATTGAAGGAGGAAGTTTATAAGACATAATCAATATTTGAGAAACTCAAAAGACACTGAAGTTATTGGCCAGGGAGCACTTTACAACTGCTATTATCCCAAGGTGCTTTTTCAAAAGGCAACTGGACTTTGCTTTTTCCTTGAAAACATTTTGCTTCTTAGATGAGAAATGAAACATCATCAAGGAAAAAACGAAGTTCAGTTGCCTTTTCAAAAAGCATCGTTGGGACAATCATGACCTGGGTGACTGAGACTCCATAGACAACTCTTCCTATCATTGGATACTTTGATTGCTAAAAGGAAAATAGGACAGAAATCTTACAAACACTGAGCCGGCATGGTGTAGTTAATTAGCACTGAGACAGAATTGGGAACACCGAGTTCAAGGTCACTCTCAAACATGGACTCACTGGGTGACTTGGATCAGTTTTTATGTATCATCCAACTGATCTGACAGGGCTACTGTAGAGGAAAATAGGAGGAGAAAAACCTATTTACAACTCCTTGACCTCCTGAAGAAATACAGAATATGAAATTAATGCACACTCCAACCAAATTTTTATCTAAGAAACCTCTTTTGGACCAAATCGTTGGTTTAATACCAACATTTCCTACAGTGACCAAAAGACAAAAGGATAATCGTCCCCTAATTATTCTCTAGCAATTGGTTATTCAAGTTTCTCTGTATACAGATAATTAGTCTGAACAAAGAGCCTGACCAGTAACCTTATTCTCCAAGAACACTGGTGAGTAAATTCTGCTGGTCTGTAAGCTCCACAAGCCATGGCTGGCATGTTTCAATGTCACATTGTCAAATCCCAAAGCAGCAGGTTGGCGTTCATAATGTCTTGGAATCAATCAAACTTTAGAGGCTATGTTTGGAAGGAGGTGGGGCAATCATATGGAATGTGAACATTAGGGAATGAAAATTGAAGAATGATGTATATAGGCAGAAAGGAGCTAGCTAGCTGGGAGTAGATCTAGGACAAGGAGATGGGCTGGTGGAGGCCACTCTAGAACAATCCTGGCTTTAGTGGGCATGCAGGGAGGGTAATAAATGGATGATTTCAGCATTTGTGGTATTCCTCCCTCTGGCAGAGGTTTGTTGCAAGGATGTAGGAAATGAGCAGGTTAAGCCTGAGGGCAGGATCAAATGCATCATCAGTTTGGAGTCAATGCGTCCTATGAGACCCACATCCAACCGCCAGTGAATTCCATTGATCCTTATCTAGCAGCCATTTGGCTTGAACATTAGTAGATCAGATTCTTGGGTACAGATTGCATGTAATAAACTTGTAGTTCTTTGAACTCAGCTCCTGTTCCTGGTTACTTGCACCTGATAAGGAGCTTTTTATGTGAGTTAAGCTCAAAGTTACTTAGCTGCTGTTTTTTCTTTTCCCACAAGATGTTTCTAAAATCTAGAAGAAATTAGTTTTCTTCTAATTATCTAATCCAACAGACCACTTAAGAAAATTGGTATCGGTCAAATATTTCAAGGACTCTACCAGTTCTAGACCAGTACCTTACCTTTGCAGATGGTCCTTGACTTACAACCGGTCATTTAACCACCGTTCAAAATTACAACAGTCTCAGAAAGGATACCTTGCGATCTGTAAAGCACTTCTGGTCTTCATAAAATGCTGCACCCTCCCACAGTCGCATTACTGCATTTTGAGTATTTGGCATGTAGCTCGCATTTATGACTGGTTGCAACATCCTGCAGTCACATGACAAATTGCTATCCATTTTGCTGGTTTCCAGCAAAAAACACCCATTTGGGAGAATAGATTCACTTAACGACTTATTTCTTAAATTCCAGTCCAATTGTGGTTGTTAAGTTAAGGACTGCTTGTATTAGCACAATTGAGAAAGTCCAGAAATATTTCACAAGAAGAGTTCTCCACTCCTCTACTTGTTGTAGAATACCTTATGCCACCAGACTTGAAATTCTAGAACTAGAAAACCTTGAATTACGTCGTCTTCGGTCTGATTTAAGTATGGTATATAAAATCATACATTGCAATGTCCTACCTGTTAATGAATACTTCAGCTTCAACCATAACAACACAAGAGCACACAATAGATACAAACTCAAGGTTAACTGCACCAAACTTGATTGCAGGAAATATGACTTCAGCAACAGAGTGGTCAACGTCTGGAATACTCTACCCAACTCTGTAGTTTCTTCCCCAAACCCCAAAAACTTTAACCTTAGACTGTCTACTACTGACCTCACCCCTTTCCTAAGAGGTCTGTAGGGGGCGTGCATAAGCGCACCAACGTGCCTACCGTCCCTGTCCTATTGTTTCTTTTATTTTTCTTATATGTACCCATTTCATGTATTCATAACTATGTATATATTTATACCTATTATCTTGTAAGCAATTGACAAATCAAATAAATAAATATAAATAAATAAATAAATAAATAAATATGGAGGAAGAATGAGGCTTGATAAAAACTTTTTTCAAAAGATTTATTTTTCAGAACATTCTGAAAATGGCAGGAAGAAAATGGTAGTTCATGAAGAAATTGAACAACACTTAAAGAAAAAAAAAGAAAAAAGGCATTTCTTTACATACCAACTAGTTTGTGGGATCAAAGAAGTGTTGAACTTCTTCCCTTGGAGCAATCTTGCATTTCATGGTCTTTATCAGGAATTTTGGTTTCATCCATGACCAGACAATTTGAAGAACCACAGATTTTAGTGGAGTTAATGCTTGGCTTCATATCTATACTGCTATCCACTTTAGAGGAAGACATCAATGGGCTTGATTTGCCAGTAGAGATGGTCATTGTTTGTGAGGATGAGCTTGTCTGGGTAAGGTCTACTTGCTCCAGACTCATTTCTGGACTTGCTGATTCATCTGCTGATATTTTAGATATAGAGGTCCAAGGCAGAGAGATATGGCCTTTGTAAATATTCCAAGAAAGCAAAAGGAAGAAAAGGAGGGCAATGGTGGACCCCACAACTATCAGACTGAACAACAAACTTTGGATTATTCTGGATGGCAGTTGCCTTGGGTTCTCTGTCTCTGGGCCTGCCAAAGGTTTGCTTTTTGGACCTGCTATTTCAGAACACATCTGGTTTGACAAGTCACACTTAGGACCATAGAACATTTTCTCTGGCTGGGGCTGAAGTAGATAGATAGCCACTGTTACACGAAATGTTCTTCCATTGACTTTTTCAACAGACTGACATTCATAAACCCCAGTATCAGCAACTGTTACATTAAAGACAATTAATCCTTTTATATGGATGAGATATTTGGCCTCTTCTTCCAGCAAGCGGCTCTTGTTAAACATCCAGAGGAGGTTGGCTATGTTGGACAAAGGTTCACAGTTAAGATGAGGGCTGCTGCCAAGGGTGACAGGGTACCTTCTGATTTTCTTTTCTGAAAAGCAAGAAGGCTTATTGGTCAGTTTATAGCTTCCTGCCTAGGAACTGTGCCAACTATCTTCACTGTCTGTACTAACTGCCCATCATACAATCTGTATTGCCATTAATGGAAGGGGACATAACATACTGACATTTTAGGTACCGTAATAAATACAGTAAAAGATACTGATAAATTATACATAGAATAGGAGGGGGTTGGAGTAGAAGACCTCCAGGTCCCTTCCAACTCTTCTAATTCTAATTTTATTCTATTCTATTTGTTTACTAGAACAAAATGTGGGCATAAATAGAATAGAATACCTTTATAGATAGAATACCTTTATTGTCATTGCATTCCACGAATACAATGAAATTTGAAAGCAACTCCAGCACACTGCCCCAAACACCACATCACAATCATACAACAGAGTATTTAAAAATTAAAATAATTAAAATAATGATAATAATAATTAAAAACCTAGTCTAAAACCTATCTAAAACATTTAGTAAGTTAAATAGTTTTAAAATGCCACTATATACATAGGACTAAATCACAAATGCACTGTTTGATTCAAGACAATTATTGCCTTGGAAAAGAAACTGTTTCTCAGTCTAATAGTCCTCATTTTAAGACACCTATAATGTCTCCCTGACGGTAACAGTTTGAAGTATGAATGACCAGGATGAGAACTGTCTATGGAGATTTTTAGTGCTCTAGAGAGAGGTCTGGTCTTTGCAATCTCTTCCAAAGAAGAAAGAGAGCAACCAATGATTTTTTGTGCTGTGTTTATAACTCTCTGGAGCAACTTCTTATCCACTACAGAACACCCAGCATACCACACCGTTACACAGTATGCCAATATGTTCTCAATGGTAGAACGGTAAAAAGTAACCAGCAACTTCTCACCCAGACCACTCTTTTTCAGCAGCCTCAGAAAGTGCAGGCGCTGTTGGGCCTTCTTTGCAGTAGCCATAGTGTGGACTGACCAGGTAAGATTGTCAGAAATATGAGTTCCTAGAAATTTAAAACTATGAACTATAAATTATACATGTTAGTGATCCTGCAGAGAGGTATCCCATATGAAGGATCTCCTTACAAGTAAATACATTTAATTTTATCTAGTACTTGCCAGAGAAAGAATAAAAGAGGCTCTAGCTACCATTTGCCTCGGTATCATGTGCTTTGAAAGCACTGTTTAAAATGTGTTGCATGGTGCTTTGGGTTTTTTAAAAAATTAATGTGTTTTCAGCTTTTTAATATTTGCAATCTGATACCAGCTTCTCTCGGTGGCAACAGTACCAGGGATTTTGCTATAAGCCAATGTGCTGATTCTGCTGATGCTCACTTTCGTGTAGGAATTCCCTGGGTTCAGCCCAAGGTTAAAAATGAAGAAGAAGCACTTCAGAGAAAATGACTCCAAAAGAAAAAAGGAGTATGCCTGTCCCTATCTTCAATTGACTCCCCAAAGTCAAGACAATTTATATTCAAAAATAGCGTGCTTTTTTAATCAAATAATATTAAGCTTAGAGAAACAGCATTTTTAACCCACACACATACAAACTGCAAGACTTTCAGTGTTAACTCTGGGAAAATCGCAGTCATCCTCTGCTGGATTGAAAAGGAGATGAAAGCACTTAGACAAGCAGGCAACAACCCTCCTGAGTCTTTCAGTTAATTACTATCCTATATTCAGACCTACACCATGGTTATCTGTACTGCTGTTTTTAACAATGGATAAATGGTTGGACTAGAAGGACTTCCAGTTCTACTGTGTGCTATGAAATTATTGGGACAGGATGGCATAGTGCTCATGAGTGACAAGATAGAAAAATGTAGTTATGATCTTTATGTTGGAAAGAATTCAGGTCCAATTAAACAGTTCCATGGATCTGTAGAGAAACATTTATCCATATCTGCACAATGGGGAGAGGGAAAAACAGACCATTGTTGTAGTTACTATGGAGAAATACCATATTTGGAGGAGAGAGATTTTGCTGTTACACACCCACCTCTGACATTACTGTTGCCAGGCAAAGTCAAATAGCAGGGTGATCCCAATGCATTAGCATAACTCCAGATCTCTGCTGTAGTTTGTGCGTGTGCCTGCACGTATTCAAGTTATATGAGAATATGGAATAGATATAAACCCATTGGTTGGACCCAAAAACACCTTTGTGGATATCCACTCAGGAAGCATATTAGAAGAGAAAAGGAGGCAAAGACATAGCAGGAATTATTGAGAAATCATCAAAGGGAATTTAAGATGAAATCAAGAGAGCAACTAATAGCAGAGGGCTATAGTTTTACCATTTATAATTATCAGAAAGATTCAAAATGAATAAAAAGGCTTAAGGTATAGAGCAAAGTAACGCAGAGTTTAAGGTACAACTGTGCACTGAACATACACATTTAATTGCTAAAAAGTATAAACTTTTATTGGAATTTGAAACAGGAAGAACAGATTAAAGACTGTATGATAAAGTTGACTAAGAATTCTGGTTATAACATACAGATGGATCAATGGCAAAAGGGTTGAAATTTACAATATGCTATGACCTTAAAGAGGATGTTTATAAATTAATATACTGTTGGTACATCACATCAGAGAAATTAACTAAAATGTATAAAGGTATTCCAAATGTATGTTGGAAATGTGAACAACATAAAGGGACATTCTATCATGCTTTGGTATACATTTAAAAAACTAAAAAATGATGCCTGGAGTCATGGAAGTTTATTTCAATATATGATTATTGCAGCGAGATTATTATATGAACAAAGATGAAAGATTCAACAATATTCACTATGGAGAAATGGTTTGTGAAATTGACAGATCTTGCTGAAATGGATACATTAACTTCTTTAATTAGAGAAAAGACAATATCTACATTTATTGATTGGAAACACAACTATGGTGTAAAAATGAAAAATGAACATATGATTTTGAAGATTAGATAGGATATATTACAAAAATAAGATCATGATGTAACTTTAGAAAGAGTTTAAAATATAATTGCTATGAAGAATATCAGAAGTTTGTATCCTTTTCTTCCTTTTTTATTTTTATTGTATTTTATTTTCTGGCATTTTTTGCTGTCTTTTATTTCTTCTTTTCTTCCTTATTTTATATTGGTTTGCTTTAATGTTTATTTTTTTAAAATGTTTAATAAAAATTTCAAATAAAAATATGCAAATGATGCCATCTCTTATGTCCTTACATATATTTGCAACACATTTATTGCATCAGATCACAATCTAAATACTTCCTTATATGAGATAGGCTTTTTTCCCCTTTAAAGCCATATTAGATTACTAATTTTTCTGTTTCTTCTCTACGTTTGATTATTTCAATGCATAAAAAGTAATATAGGCTGTCCTCATTTAGCAACCCCAATCGAGACTGTCAATGTGGTCATTAGGCAAAGTGATTACTAAATGAAACCGTGACTATGCTTATGATCTTACCCCAGCTTTTCATTGCTTCACAGAGCTACGAAGATTATAGATGTGAAGATTGGACATAAAATTACTTTATTCAGTTATTGTTGTAACTGAAAGTTGCTAAATGAGGCAGTTGTTAAACAACAAGTTGCTAAATTACTAGCTGTAATTAAACATTTAATTCATCTAATTTTGTCTAAAGAACTTTTCTCCCAATTAATGATATATAACAATCATTTTTATTAGTTGCGCTCCCAATCTCTTTGTAAAAGTTAGAGTATTCTGTTGTTTTTTTCAGGCTCATTATGTGGCATCCTGACAATGATTGAATGTACACAGATATATTAAAAAATTGGATAGAGGGCATATTATCAAGAGGGTTCTTGATAATATGCCCTCTAATGCAAAAAACATTATATAGCTGAATCTGAGAGTGATCAATTTAATTTTTTCATAGTATATTAGAATGATGTTACATTCTAGACATCATGGAAAATATAAATGGCAGCTTTCAGATTAGCATGAACTAGAGTACTAATAAAGTATTTGTTTAAGGGAAAGTGCATATGGCAGTTGTCAGCAGTGGATCCTAACTAGATACTAAACGCCCAGAAACTGCCCAAG
Source organism: Pseudonaja textilis (assembly GCF_900518735.1). Next base: position 24,179,726 of record NW_020769318.1, on the reverse strand, counting down.
GTTATGGAGAAACAGCTACCAATGTGTCCTTTAGCTTTGGGTGAAATTGGTTTAAAGAATGAAATTACCTATACTGCAAAAGAAATAAATCTACCCTAAGCGATTGAACTGAGTAAATGAGGATGGATTATAGCATTTAATGTTAAATGATTCACCTAAACTTGGAATACTTGTATGGTGTAATTTATTATATCAATGATTTTGTAACTAAACAATAATTGCTGTTTAGAAAATATATGTTGCCTTATTTTTTTAAAAAAAAATTCCCTACCTACTTCAGGACACCTGTTGATATCACCATTCCTGATGCTCTGGATTAGATCTCTTGATAAAATAAGAAAGAAAAAAAAACTACTTCATAAAGATATTCAAAAACATTCAAAGTGGACAGAAATCTTCTCTTAAAAATCTACTTTCAGCCTTGAAATGCAAAGAAGGAAGTCTGAGAATAGCAATCAGAAACACTTCTACAAAGAGAGACTAAGAAGAATTTTCTTCAATGGCATAAACTACATAGAAGATGGAATATACCACTTGCAGCTGTGGGCACTTCTGTATGTGTTTCACCTTACACCTATCCTAGTTTTTCTACTGAGCAACCAATGCCAATCCCGTTTCCTCGGCATTTCCCTCTCCCTGCAGCTGACAAGCTACCTTATTGCCTCAAACTCATACACTGGGCTTCAATGTTGAAGTCTCATCATAAACACCGGGTATGAAAATGATTTTAGTCCCTCCTCACTAACCAGTTGGACAATGAGGGTGATCATTGCTAGTGAATGCTTGCAATGGCAGCAACAGGGATAACCATGGATACCACTCATGCAACTTTGTCAAAAAGTGCCTAATCATTCAAGTCATATCATATCTGAGTGTTGATTGGGAGGTGATCAAGGCATAATTTACAGTGAATAAAACCTCCTGAGTCCTGACTCAGGAAAACCTGTACTATACCAGATGGATCTGTGCAAAGACTTCCCTAGTCAGGGCTTTCATCTGTTTTTCTTAAGGATGAGTGTGAGTCTAGTTCAGAGAACCCAGATATTACAAACCAGCTCTGCATAGGAAAGTATAAATCCAGATTGGGGGGGCAGTGGGGGAGAGGGAGGATGAAATATCTTGGGTTTCTGTCTTCAAAGCTCCCAATTTTGTTGGGATTAAGTCTATACCTTTTTGTCCCCCACCAAACCCTCACAATCTCCCAGACATATTTTAAGGCTTGTTTGCACAATACGCCAACTATGGTTATGGATAGATTGACGCAATTCTGTATCATAAAATAACCCGGCATTAAAGGATAAAAGAACTGATCTCAGTCCTAAGGAGTATGCAAACAAGTGAATCAAACCTTTATTATGGTTAAAGACCAGCATAATGCTTGCAATCTAAACATTGCCAAGCAACATAGGTTGTGTTGAAATTCTCTTAACCTCCTATCCTTTTCAGGGACTTATTCATCAGTGTAAAATATACTCTTTTCAAAGAGGAAACATTAACAGAATAACAGTTGGAAACAATCTTGGAGGTCTTCTAGTCCAACTCTCCTCAAGTAAGAGATGGTTGTCCAATCTCTTCTTAAAAACCTCCAACGTTAGAGCATTCACAACTTTTGGATGCAAGCTTTTCCACGGATTGTTTGTCAGGAAATTTCTCCTTAGTTCTAGGTTGTTTGCTTCTCGCCTTGATTTATCCTTGATTCGTTGTATCAGTGAAGTATTTTGTGAATTGGGAAGGATTATGAAGCTCCTTAGCTATTCTGCCCTGTCCTTAGCAGGACCCAGAGGCTCTAATAAAACTCATTTTTTCATGGTCATATGCTATACTGATTCCCCATTCCAAAAGCAGATGGAGGAAAGCATTCATTTAGTCATCTAAAAAATTAAACTTGTGGTTCCCCTACTCCAGAATTCTTTCCTACAATAAAACTTGAAAAGGCCTGGGATTCAATAGAAACACCACTTCCACTGGGGAAAAAAAAGTTAGAATCCTCAGTATACAAAGGCTGGCTAATGCTTCATCTCCTCTCCATTGCAAATAGCTCCTCAGTAATTAGCTAGGGGAAAAATACCTACAGGGAGGTAGCTTCACCGCTTCCTGAAGAAACATGAACAAGTTCACCAAAAATAGAGGTAGCAAAACAGACAGTGCTGGGCAGTGTCTTTGATTTGTTTTATTCTGTTGCAAGCTGATTCAGACAAAGCTTCAAAGCAAACAAAAGATTAAAAATGTAGAGCAATAATGTACACACTTTAAAATCTGAATCAAGTCTCATCACTTGCTCCATTGATTATATTACTCACTGTGAATTCTCAAGGTATTTAGCCAGGAGGATACAATTGTGAAGAGAGAGGGACCATGCACAGTAAGGATCCCTTGCCAAGATACAATCAAAGCATTGTTTATACCAGCTGCAAATTGCAACAGGGAGCTGTACTAGCTGGGAAGGAGAACTGGCATACAACAGGCCCTGGAAAGACAGCACTAAACAGTTAACTTTTTCCCTAAATGATATTAAAAACCATTAAAATAGATAAATCCAAAAGTAGACAATGGAATGAAACAGAAGGAAAGGGTGTTTTGCTGAATAGACCAGGACAATGTTGTACCTTTAGAGAAGCTAGCTTGAGTATCTGTACAGGCTCTGCTGAAGGGAACAGCTGTATTTCTTCCAAAATAATTATTTCTCCATGGCAATTGAGAGTTTTATGCAAATAGCCCTTATCTGTATAAAATAAAACACAGAGTTAAATCTTAGTTGCTTTATGCTTTATAGATGTATTAGAAACACATAACCCAAATTGTACTTCTTTAATATCAGAGCTTAGTTATTTTGCCTGGCTAGTCAATAAATTGGAATAAATCAAACTTGGTAACAAATTTGTAATCACTGAAATAGCAAAATTCAAACATTCAAGTTTCTCAGATCCTCATGAGAGTATAAATAGATGTTAATCCTGCAAGTATAGTAGTCCAAACAAAGAGAACAAAGGTTAGATTAACAAAATCATGTAAGACTGAAATTTCCCCCATCCTTTCTTTTTCCTCTCTGGAAAACTAGAGGGATCTTTTCTGACACCATCTCCATTTCCATAGGCTAAGATACCATTTACATCCTATTGTCTGTGGCTCTCCTTTCTGTCTCCCAAGGTCATTCTCACATACCATTACAACAGGTTCTACTGGAAAATACATTATGGGGAGCAAAGACTTGATCTATATATTCTATAAGATATCACTAGGATACCAAAAATATGTTATGGGTATGATGTGCTAGTATAGAGGTAGACTAGAGCTGTTATTTGCTTCTCCTTGCTTTAAAACATCTAAAAGTTCATCTATCTTTTTAAAACTTAAAAGACAGCATTTTAAAAAAAGTATATACTTCGGAAACAGCATAATAAGTGCTTTACCTGTCCCTAGGAAAAAGATGTCATATGTGACATTATCCAAGTCAGTGGTTTGGCTTATTATGAGTTGTGTATACTTAGTACCCCTTTTCAGGAAAACAGGCTGAAGACCAACTGAGTTCACAATACTGTCCATTAAAGGGTGGTCTCGGACAAACTGGAGGACTTTGTCTGGCAAGTCAAGTGAAGAGGTGTACCCCAAGTGTAGAGCAGAAACATCGGCACACTGTAAAATATTGAACTAGTGAGTTATGCATTCTGTTTATTTAGAAAATCAGCTTTTACTACTTACCAAGGGGAGATATAGATAAGTTATGTAATAGACACTTGATAGCTTAACACATGGTACAGTCTGGGTTCAGTCAAGGAGTTGAGTTCAGTGTAATTACCACATATTATCCAATAATATTTGTAAATTCTTAAATATTTAAAACAGTTTTGTGCTATAATGTCATTTTTGTCAAAGAATACATATATACTACTGTATAACCTATACATATTTTGTAAGATCTCTGCCTATAGTTTTGATTAAGAAATGACCAAATGAAAAGTACAATTAATCTTCTGACAGCAGCATCTGTTACTTAAATATATTAGCTTGCAGGGTGTGAAAAATATTTTGAATTTGAGTTCTAATTCAAATCTCCCTGTCTTGAGACAAAACCATATTCATACTCAACAAGGAAATGCCTACTCAACGGGGGAAATTGAGACTTACAGCCCCAGGGCGAGGAGTTGGGACATCTCCCCTATACATCACCCATTTCATATGAGAATTTTCCAAAGCAACAGGATCTTTGAAGCTTCCTTTCAGAAAAATATCTTGAATAGTCTCCATCTGGAATGCACAAACAGCTGAAATATCCAACTTTCCCCTTAAATAAAGCACAAAATAGAATTCTGCAATGAACAGCTTTTTTGAAAGTAGGAAATAATCTATTCTAATGCAGAAATGTGGCGAAAAATTTATGTGACCCAATGGAATAATGTAAACATGCTGAAGTTTAGACTGGCTTTTGGTTCCACTTGAGATATATTGCCTAAAACAGATCAAAATTAACTGGTATTGTCCTTACTGCTAGAGGTCATTGCTGCATGCAGTAAAGTGTGGCTAATAGATATCTCAATTTACCAAACTATGAGTAGCAGAGGTCTATGAGTCTATCAGGTAAGAACTATGGCTCATGAAAGATTGCCATTTGAATGTAAGAGGTAAAGAGCATAAAGGAATTAAATGTGTGTTTTGGGTTTCTTAGCTTAAGAAAGCAGACAATAGCTTGCAAAATATTATTACCTCAGATTGCTGTACATTTCTCCATTTTAAAAAATGGTAAGTCACTTACTTGATGACCATACTATTATACTAATCAATCAAATGTTATGACAATATTTAATATGATCAAAGACATATATCTGTGAACAGCCTGATCCTTCAGATCTTCCAACTCATTGCTGTTGAAATTAAATCCATTATCTTGCTGCCTAGTCATTCTCTAGTCTCTCTTTCTTTTCATCTTTCCCAGCATTACAGACTTCTCCAGAGAGCTAGGTCTTAGCATAATTTGTCCAAAGGATAATAATTTGAGCCTGGTTATTCGTGCTACCTTGAGCAAGGACCTGGATTGATTTCTTCTATGCTCCATTTGTCTATGTGTAGCTGATTTATTTCCTCTGTTATTGTGTTGAGCTTTCATACAACTTAAATTCCGTATTTCTCCTGCAACTTTTCCTGCTTGGCAATATCAACAACTAGATGTTTTGAAGGCTCTAATCCAGCTGTGTTATAAATATTACTGGTACCCCAAAAGATTCTCAACTCTTCCTCAGCAGCAAATTGAGTGCCATCTCACCTGGAGGGTCAATTATCCAGCACCTCAATCACTTTACACTATTTCTTCTTTTTAGTTTTCTTGGCATATCTTTCCAGTGCTCTTTCCTCATCTGTCCCAGGAACACACATATACCACAATGATTGGTATCATTGGCATGAGCTGGATTTTGAGTGAAACCTAGCAGCTTAGTGGGTTTTTTACTCCAAGATTCCGATTGCTTTTTAACTCCATCATTAAAGTTTGGGTAAATTTGGGTTAGGATCTAATCTAGGATTGAGGTATCCTTTATTTCTAGAATTATTTTAGCCTTGGAAGGCCAGCAGCTAGTAATAGGGTGATGTCTCTATGTAATGGAGCTGAAAATTTATTTTGTGTGGGTTGAAGGGGATGACTTAAGCAACTTTGAGGGTCAAAGTGGAAAATTTAATTAAACAAACATTAATTGGGCCAGTGGGATGAGCTTTACATTTTAGGTGATCCTGTAGTGAATATATACTCAGTGTACACACTTGTATTTATTTGCTCATCTCTCCCAGGACCATCCCATCCCTGCCATAGTAAGACAAATTAGCAGGATTTGTGGGAGAAATCATAGAATGGTATGCTTATTTCTGGCTATGTTTTTATGCCCCACCCTCATTGAGGCTTAGCATAATATATCAATCTGGCAACTATGGCTTGTTCAGTAAAAACAGAATTCAAAATGTAACTTTGAAAATGTATAATTATTTAATCCTGAGGTCACCAAAATGTGAATTAAATCATTTATCAACCAGTATTCTCTAACAATATTAGGGAATTGATGTCACAAAAGTATTCTCGGCAGTACCAATATGGTGGCCATAAGATGATACAGCAAGTTTTTTTAAAATTCAGGACCACTGATTTAACTGCTGCAGTAAATTTCCCAGTTCAAGCCTCCTGAATGTTTTATAAGAGTTCACAAATCTGAGTGGTTTTGTCCTTTTATTCTTCATGCCATAGTGCAAAAATAATTGAATCAAATGTCATATCTTTATCTTAACTTGAATCTGTATCTGTCAGCAATTATAGATCTTGCTTTAAACTATGGGGTTACCATTATACTTCCTATATACCTGCCCTATATGGTTAATTTTAAGAGGGAGATTGAAAATGTCTTGGGATATTATGGAGAAGAACTCTTACCATTGTTGGGTGAAAATCCCATAAATTATGGTTTCCCGCCAGTTTGAATTCTTGACTACAAAGACATCCTGAAGGATATTAAATTGAAATTGCAGTTCAGGAACAGAGCAGAGTAGGGTAGATTTTAAAAATGAGGTCCATCTTTTTTTTAATGTTCGCTTTCCACCAAGATCACCCTTGAGGAGGAAAAAATCAAATCCTGTTATAAAACTACTTAGCCAAATGTTCCAAATACACTTGTTTTATGAATTTAATACATTATTTCATTGCTTTATGAAAATAAATGCAGCAGTTTGGTAAACACCTGAAAAATGAGTCTGTAATAAATCCAGAAGATGCACCAAGAGAACCATGAACAGGAAAAATAATCATAATTGATTTGGAACTGAAATGTCTGGATGTTTAATTCACTAAATACTAAACCTGTACAAAGCTGCAAAGGGTCACTTCACTTCAGAAAATGAAACTTCCCTTTCTTTAAATTTAAACCCACTTCTAGGAGCTGGTATGCCATGTCAAAGCCTTCAGCAATCTTTTATGCATATCTGCATTTGCAGAGACAAATTTTTGGCCAAAGCAAAGAAGCTTGCCCTGGTGCTTCAGCTGATGCAGGTTTTAGGAGTTCTCTCAATTCTGATCTCAATTCTGCATTGAGGCATTATTTCACCATTTTGAATTAAGCTTGGTGAAACAAAGGAGCACCGCTTCACACAGCCATACTAAGCCTTTTTCAGGACTGGGACATCTTGAGTAGGGAAACATTATGTATACATATGTAAGATCTGTTCTACAGAATTTTAAAAGTTCTCTTGATGGTTAACTGAGAGCTAGCTGCCTGTCTTCCTTCCTCTTAATACAGTAGTATGTAGTATGTACAATAGGAAAAATTGTGTTCTCAAGACAAAGCCAAAATAAAGAGCTCTCTTTTTTAAAGAGATGGGGTACAATTTCTTTCTCTTAATTCTGTTTTCTCAATGAAAAGATGAATCATTTCCCATCATCCCAATATCTCCACTGACTCCATTTTTCAGTCTAATAGAGAAGCAAATAAGGAATTCAAACACGCACTTTGCAGAGTTGAGCTACTCGTGACACCCGAAGTTTATCATAGAACTCAAACTCAGTAGCAGTTTCCGTGAAGAACACATAAATTCTGTCAGAGTCAGAGACTGCTTCATTCTCCTGTATGAGTTCCATATGAACAAAAGTGGGTTCTGGAACATATAAAAATAAACAAGATTGCAAAGAAAATCCAGTAATTTTAGATTTTTTATTGTGATGTAATCTATAGTTTTAGCTAAAGACAGGGAATATTACTAAGAAGCCATTGCTATTCCATTTTTCTCTTTAAAATAATCAAAATGTCCAGTAAAATGTGGGAAGTAATGATTTTATGAATTAAAATGTTGCAATTTAAGTCTTTAAAAACATAATAGTCAAATACATCAAAGCTCAGCAGCCTAGCACCTAGCTCCTGCATTGGCCAAATATGGCTTTGATTTTCACTTTCCTAAAAATACCATTTATGTTTTCTGTCCTAATGTATCAAACAGCAACCCATTTGGCCGGATTGCTTTTTCCTTCCCATCACTCACCTCTTTATATACAGCTGGGTGTCTTTATTTAAACCAATGCACAATCTATTAGTAAAGTATACATTTTCAGCAGGTACTGAAACCTGCATGAGTTAAAATGAGGACATGAATTACCTCATGGTGATATTTTAAATCCTGGCCTTTGCGCATATTTGCTTGAGTCCGTCCCCCTTTCCAATTTTACTTCTTAAAAATTAGGGCACAGCAGAAATTAACACAGATTAACATAAGGCACCCAGCTATAACATGAAAGATTAATCTTTTATAAGAAGGATAATGTGTTATTACTGAAATTAAATGAGAGCAATTTTGCCCTTTTTAACATAAAAGAACTTTATACAAACTAATTAAATCTCCTTGCATCTTGCTTCTGTCACAAAAAGAATAAGAAGTCCTGCTGGCAAGTAAAACTGGTGAAAAATAAGCCTGTCACTGGAGTAAAGAACTTTATTTATGGGTTAATTATCTGATTTTGAAGCAATTAAATGAAATAAGTTTACAAATTATAAACTATCAGTGATGGAATCCTTGGGAGAACCTTGATATCATGCTAGAAGGTTATAATTAAATTTAATAAATAAGTATGCCATTTTTCCTAAGAGTAAAGGACACACAGTTCGCCCTACTCCTTCTGGCAGTTTAGCTTAGGAGAGTCAACAAAGCAATCTGTAATTCAGATACTATGAAAGAAAATCAGATAGCTTTGATAGGATTTAAAATACATTAGAGATAATTGAGAGGAGATCTGAGGAAGGAATCCAAGGCAAGGCAGAGAAGAAATGATGGAGTCAGTCCTGGCTAGAAAGAACTTGAAGGAAAGTCAGGTAGGAATATGGAACTGAGTTCAAAAGAGCTAATCAGAAACACCCCTGAAGGAATATTATTGTGCTAAAGATCTGGAGAAGTCTAGGTTAGGGGAAGATAATGAATATCAAAGATATAAGCAAAAGGTATATTTAAAGGAAGCAGGCCAAACCAGGCAGTTTTCCGAAAAGCAAGAATCTAGCAAAACAAAAAGTGATGAACAAGCTATTTCACTAAACATGACAAGAATATTTATGGAAAGAGGCTCAACAAAAAGGAACAGGATCACGTTGTAGAGGAGATGGATGGCATACAAATTTAATAAATAAATAATAAATTAAACAAAGTAAGTAAATAAGTAAGCATGTAAATAAATAAATAATAAAAGCTTGCCAACGGATAAGATCCTCATGTCTGGAAGTAATTCTCTGACTACTGGAGCAGAGCAAAAAATTTCATCAAGCAGGTCTGAGCAGTAATATGTGATTGTATTGAAGCCTTCCAGAGGTTTGGCAATTGACATAGCCACACTGAAAGTGTTGGAAAATATGAACAAGCAATCGAATGATGCCCAGATAATGACTGATAGATGTCTGCCTCAGAAAAAAAGACTGTTGATTGCTAGTATTGTCAGCATTTCAAATGACAGTTTTAAACCTGGATGACTCCAAATAGACACCACGTTTGAACTGACTATGGGCCATCAATGTCAGCTCTTAGTGGCCATATAGAAAGACTCCCCCAAGACGATCTGTCTCCAACCTAGCCCTTTAGGTCTTCTAATAGTGAGCCATCACATACATCTTAACCCATTTTTATTTATTTTTAAATTTATTACTAGATTTGGAGACTCAGTCCCAAAATACATTGGGGGCTTTACAATAGAGAGAAAACCCAAATATTAAAAAAATATGTGCATCAAGAGCAGTGAAACAATAAAAAAAATCTCAACCAAACCTAATAAAATATCAGTATCTTGAAACCAATCAAACCCCCCACCCCCCAAAAACTAACAAAGGTTTGGCATCCACCATAGCCCCAGCCCTAGGAACAGAGCCATGTTTTAACAACTTTTGGAACAACTGGAGGATAGGAAACATATCAATCTCCAAAATCAGCTCATTGAGGGGTGCGGGGACAGATACTCCAACAGAGAAGCTACACTGCCTAGGTCTGGCTAGATGACATTACTTGACTAAAAGGATCTGAAGTGTCTTCAATCTCATTAAGCAGACATAAATTATTAGAGATAGACCCCAGATAGATAACCAGGCTCTAAGCCATATAGGATTTCAAAGATGATAATTAGCAATTTGAATGTAACCTGGAAGCCAAGTGGTAACCAGTAAAGCTCACAAAGCAGGAACACATGGATGTAATATGATGTACTCCCCATTGCCCACATTGCTGCATTATGGACCAGCTGTGGCTTACAAATGGTCTTTTAGAATAGTCCTGTGTAGAGCACATTAATTAGGGCATCAATGTCTGAAAGACCTCTCAGTCTAGGAAAAGGTACAGCTGAAACACTTGGTGGAACTTATAAAGGGTCTCCTGAATACACATGCCACTGTTCTTCTTTGAACAGGAGCTGGTCAGATTTCTGACCATTAGTCTTAATATTTCTACCTGCCCACTCTCCACCTCCATGCTTCTTCCCACCCCAGTCCCTATCTTCCAGACGGAGTCACTCACACTTACACCCACATGCATTCACATGTTCATCCATGGCACTCCCCAGGATCCCAAGTCATTCTAGTCCCGGTCAGCTGTTTTTGCCTTAGAGCCCAGCAGCAACAGCTCATGGCCTGAGGAAATCTTACAGTGCTCAAGCTCCCCAACCTTCCACAGGTGTGCAGAGGATTTAAAGTTCCATACCAGTATATCAACAGAAAAAGACTAGGCCCTAGTACAGATGAGGAACCTGTGAACTTAAAACTTGAACAAGAGTCAACAACATGGGCCACTCTCCCAGGCCAAAAGCACCCATGAGACTATCAAGGAGCTGGCAAAGAGTACAGACTCCACCAGAGTCTGAGACAGTATTGGATCTTGCTTGATTACATTATATTACCTTGCCATCCCAGCCTCTTGCTTTGCCAGCCTTGCTCACCTTGCCATATTGAACATTACCCCTGGTATTTGACCTATGACAGCTTGTCAAAGAACCACACAATGCTTCAAGCCTCAAACTTCTTTGTAGCCTTTCCGGTCCCTAGCAGGCCTTCACAACTTATGTCAAGTAGCTTCACAACTTATGTCAAAAGTCAGTTGGTTCTGTCCTACTCTTGGCAACTGTATTTACAATATGTATCCATGGTACTGCTGGCTCCATTGACTCCACTGGTGCTGCCAATGTTGCTGATTCCAGTTCACACAAGTCCAGAGATCCCAAATGTTCTTATAGCTCCTAATCAAAGTCTCAGATGCCTCCATCCCCAGTCCAGAGTTAAAGCTATACTGGTTTCTGGTCAAAACTGTTTTTGACTTTAAGACCCTCATATGGTTCCTGCAGCACTGCCTTCTCCAAGTACAACTGATTTATCAGATACACTCATTTCAGATGGAAACACTATGGATTCCCACTGCATAAGTGACATCAACATAGACTTGAGGAAGGTGAATTTTAGTGATGGCTCCTACCTTATAGGAAAGCCCTCTCTCCCCACCCAGAACATATTGATGACTACCTTGAGTCTATTTTAAGGAGGAGTTGAGATGGAGTATTCTGAATGTATTTAAGATTTATTTATTTATTTACAAGACTTATATAACCACCTATTATAAGAAAATCTGGCAAGCTACACAAACAAATAAAAAAACCAATAAAACCAAAATATGGTGCCTCAACTATGCTTCTCTAATACATGGCCAAGTTCTAACCTCACTCTATCCCAAAGCTTGATAACCTAATGTAAATTGGCATGATTTAATAATCGTGGACCATCATTTGATACTTTACTTTGTTTTTATGTATATAGATTTGTGTTGTTACGGCTGTAAAATACCATGCCTCTGGATTCTGGTGGTATATCAATATCAGAAATCAATAAATAAAATATTCTAGGTGTATTCTAGAGTGTTCTGAATAAGATTTATAGAGCAATTAGCCAACTTGTGAACCAAGAATGAATGGAGATGACAACACGCCCATTATTTTAATATTTTCTAAAACAGCCCTTACTCCAAAGCTCTCCAACTAAAATCTGCAACAATTCTATTATATAGCTGTTTTTGTCTAAAGACTAGGTTATAATTTTGGAGTATTGTCTTGAGCTACATTTATTCCTGATAAAATCAGAAAAAAGACTTCTTGTTTCAATAAAACATTACTTACTTATTAAGCTACTACTGTAACTCCAGAATTCTCCTTATAGTGTTATTTTCTCATCAGGCAAATTTGTCCTAAGCTGACAAGTTTAATTGTATATTAAAAAATTGGTTTGTGATAATGTGACACAGGCAGCTGAGATCACAGTAAAAACTGACTTGCAAAAAAAGCCCTACTGTACACCATTTTCTTCATTAATTTTGTACAAAATGTCTTACCATTAAGCCAAGATGCTTTATATTCTGTCCTTAAGGGATTCCTGAAACTCCTCAATATAATTGGCTCTGTACCCAAGAAGTTATTTGAAGTGGCTGTATAAAGTGCGCCATCTGAGACAAAGCAAATAAAAAGATGTGTCTTTTTAGCCCTGCCACAATTTGCAGGAGATGGGTATATTGTGTGTGCTATAGCTCAAGGATAAATATAGCAGCAATAGCATAGAAGACACTAGTGTGAACCATGTCAAATCCCATATCTGGGCCACTACTAGAAATGGCACCTTCAGAATTTAATACCATGCATGCACGTTATGGAAAGGTCCATGATCAGCATAAACAATATGATGCTGGATTGCTTTTCCTTTAAAATAAAAAATATAAATAGATTAAATATGGTTGTTTAGCATGTGAGTAGCCTAAAATTAGTTTGAGTTAGAGCAATTCCCCCACAGAATGATGAACCATGCACAACAATTAAATCTACTTAATCTTATTTTAATTTAGCAAATAAATGTTGCTATAATTAATGGCAAGAAATAAAGGAAATAGAAGAGGAAAACCACCGATAAAGATTGATATGTAGTATCAAAAACAGAATAGGAATTTCATTAGAAAATCTACGTATCATTAGAAAAACTATACTTTTGTAAGACAGGTCAGGATTATAAGTATTCAATTGCTAGGAACTGAATCTGACTCAATGGTATATAACCAACCAATACATAATAAATAATATGAATACAAAAAGCCATCCTTGCATTAAAAAAGTCATTACTGCAAGTCCGACAGCATAGCTTTCTTCATCTTAATATGAAAATACTAGTGCCAACATTAAGGACTGGCAAAGTCAGTCCCTCCTACTCTATATCATCATCTTTTCCTCCTTATTCTTGAGCTTACTATTTCTCCTTCTTGCTACTGCTATCTGTTCAACTGTGCTTGAAGGTGACTTGGCACTGACAGGAGCAAGAAAAATGGACTGAAGTCAGAGAATAGAGACAGCTATGAAGACTATGTGGAATTACAAAGGAGGTGGGAGGAGAGTTGAGGGCATTTTGCTTAATAGCTATGTACAGCCTTTAGCTGAGACTGACACTTTGACTGCTGTCAGCAATTTAGCTTGCATTGCAAACATATGGCTGACAGAATGAAGCAGTGGTCAAACATATCAGCAAGTTCCAAAAATAGAGAAAAACAAGCAGCTAAGTTTAAAAGGCTACATTGATTGTCCAATGACAATAGAAATTGGTTGAAAAGAGTCTTTGTGTAAAATATCAGCTTCTTCTTTTTTAAAAATTACTTTTTATCCAAAAAGCTGCTGCTTGCAGAATAGGGTAACATTCTTTCCCCCACTATAACCTTGTACTTCATTTGAAATCTACAGTATACAGAAAAGAACAAAGGCTGTAAGAAGACAAAGTTGAAAAAGAATAAATATGTCATTAGAGTCTTTTTAAAAAAAATCCTACATCAGCCAGCTATTGAGGAAGAACTGATATACTGTACAGGCAGATTGCATATGCAATTAGTTTCTAAACCAGCCTTTCATTCAAAGACTGATAAGCAACATCACATCTGAAATATATTCACTCTAATTTGAGTAATCAGTGCTTGACAACCATGACTAAGTGAAAAAGATATTAAGACATTTTGCAGGGCAAGGAGAAAACTTACCAACCATTAAAGAGGCATAACTCACAGTTGGTTCATATGGACATCTTCCTCTGCTGTCTGCAGCTCTTGTATACAACTTTAATTTCATATTGTCAATTACCTATTTTAAATAATTCCCAGAGAGCAGATGTATTAGTGACAATGTTCATACTTCTTGCTAAATCATGGTTTCCTTATCCATTAAAAGGTAAAGACCCCTTGACTCCATTCAACTTCCAGCACGAATCTGGATGACTTTATATGAAGGCAAAAACTAAGGAGGTTCTACTGAGAAAAACCTCAGGACTGAAAACTAGGATGTTCTCCATATTCTGATGCTATAAAAATTATGGTTATCAAATGGTTGAGTGGAAAAATCTAAGAGATCAACTGACAGTAGTCCATCTGCCATTTCCACTAGCTGTCAAAAATCTATCCTAATTTTGCTGCTGATTGGAGTGAATGGAGTGTGAAAAAATCCATTCCTCTGAATCCATGTCCATCCACCAGCCAGATTTCTGTTAAATGTAGAGACCTAATACACTCTATACTGTTCTAAGTTAGAATCTGATCATAAAAAAAGAATAGAAGCCTTATTCATCAGACAGTATAACTAACTTATAATGGTCTGAACAAAAAAAACAAAAAAAAACTTTGCATATGTTGACCACAACAAGAATTCTTTATGTGCAAAAATGGAAACATATTAATCCCCACAATGGAAGAATGGATGGAAAAACCGATGGAGCTAGCAGAGCAAGGAGACAAATGAACTGTTTGAATCAAAGAAAAAATACATCCAGCTTTTTTCTACTTGGAAAGTCCTCAAGACTTTGTGTTTGAGACAGAAAAAATTGAAATTCTAACTGGGATTTGCTGATTAGATAGGTTTGTTGTTATAGAAATGACTAGTTTATACTTAGTATGTAAAAATAAAAAATTAGTATGTAGTAGTTAGTATGTAAAAATAAAAAATTAAGGCTTGCCTTACTGTTTTTATTTTATTATGCAGAAAAAGGATGGAAGTTAACACTTTTCTTTGCTTTTTCCCTTCCCACACTTCTTTTTTCCACATTTCCCTAATATCTTTATTTTCATTTGTATTTTATATTATAATTTAAATAAAATTATATTTTTAAAAGAGAAAAAATATACAGCTGAATACCTAAAAACAGCTCACAAGTGATGCAACCTATGTAAGGAAGCTGTATGACTCCAAATTTTCTATGGCCCTTATGTCTACTTTGTCTAGTTGAACAGAAGGACAGCAGATAATGGAAATTGTCCAGTTATGAACAGTTTTCTGCAATGAACAGTTTCCTGCAACTGTAATCTTAATAAACACTTTTGTTCCAGAGAATATTTTTATTAGAATTATTAGAAGTTATCAAAGATGGTTTTAGTAAACTGAGTGAATTGATATGTGAAAATAAGTCTCCTAGAGATCCAAAGAGGTTACCGTAGTACTAATAGAAGTATGATACTTATCTGAAAAGTAATGTGTAAAACGTTAAGATTTAAATGAATATTAATATTAATGATAGAATTGAATTGGTATGGATTGTTGTTTTAATTATATTATACATTTATAATTTCTTCTTTTTTCAATACAGTGTGTAGTTTTAGAATGTACCAAGCAGAATCCGAACGGAAGTTATGTATTATATTAAGTGCTATAATTTTAGGGGAAAGATATATAGGCGTAATACAGTGATTACAGGAGAAATTTTGTTCAATGAGAAAAGATAGTAGACAGTTGAAACAGGACAGACAAAGAATATAAGTGCAATGATTTGAATTGAGATGAAATAAATAAAATAAAATTAAGAAAGTTAAAAGAGGGGAGAAGCTATACAGAAAATGTAGAATAGTAATAAGATATGGAATGGAATATAAAATAAAATGAGTCACTAATACATCTGCCGTAGTACATCTTCTTTCCATACTGTTCTAGAATTTATCTCATTCCACAGAGAATCTGTAATCTTACATTATCAGTTCACCCTTTTAAGGTCTAAGCTGGCACTCCAACCCCATTAATTTTTCTTGAATTGAGTTTTTAAAATTGCAGAACTTTTGTGAAGATGCTATTTTATCACCTACATTAGGAGGAGATGTCATTCATCACTAAGTGGCATTTCTCTGGAACAGGAGACTTGGGAGAATACTAAAAACAGTTGAGAGGATGAGATATAACACCTACTATACATGTTTTCTAGAGGGTATTCAGATTTTTTGATCTTGGCTCTCTGATACGAAAGGTTGTAACTGCCCCATTTAGTATATTGTCCTAGTCATTACTGTTCCTGTGAGGCTGTTACTGTTTTGTGAGGGACATGATCCCATCCCATGAGAGGTATCTCCTTTGACTTAGGGAGAGGAATGTGATCTAAAAGAGCAAGAAGACTGGGAACTTATTCCTAAATTGTAAGCCTTTTTCATAACATTAGCAAAACTTTTTTCTTAATAGCTATTAATATCATCCATTTTTCCATTGTGGGGATAAATGATATTCCCAATTTCTGATAGCTATGGGTTGATTAGTTAGTTCAGATAACATGCCAAATTAAAATTGTTATAAAGAATTCTAACCTATCAGGAGAAAGCTAGTGTGCTGGTATGTTCTATTGAACTCTTCTTGCTTCCTGGAAAATCTAAAGCAACAGATTATATTCAAAGGTTATTCATAATTTATGACCTTGCTTGTTTAGGGTAACATAACAATTCTGATAGCCAACTAAAAGAAATAGGATGAATATGGTTGGATGAATATTTTTTATCTTTTATAAATAGTACCATTTCCTCCATGGCTACTAAGGTTTTAACAGGGTAAAGAAAAAGCTTGCAATGGACAGTCCTAATGGTAGTCCTCGATTTACAACAGTTCATTTAGTGACCATTCAAAGTTACAACAGCACTGAAAAAAGTGATATGATCGTTTTTCACATTTACGACCATTGCAGCATCTCTATGGTCATGTGATCAAAATTTAGATGCTTGGCAACTGGTTCATATTTATGATGGTTGCAGTGTTTCAGGGTCGTGTGATCACTTTTTCTGAGTTCTGACAAGCAATGGAGAAGCCAGATTCACTTGACAACCATGTTACTAACTTAACAACTACAATGATTCACTTAATAACTGTGGCAAGAAATGGTCAAAAAATGGGGCAAAACTCATTTAACAAATGTTCACTTAGCAACAGAAATGTTGGGCTTTATTGTGGTTGTAAGTCGAGAGCTACCTGTTCTTGCTTTTACAAACCATTGACATGTGTATTCTACATTAGTTATTTCTAGAATTCTTATGCTATTTTGAAGCTCCCTCTGTGACTCAGAAAGCGGCTTAAGATAAATACTGTGAATAAATAAGAAATTCCTTTGTTCCCATAAGTATAAGACATAGTGCAATAATCCAAAAAATATGCCATTAACTTACCATGTAACGACAAACTGGATGAAATGCATTTGTTCCACATACATATAAATTTGTTGCATTTATCTTATGTACAACAAGTATATAATTGTTGCATTCTGCCTGAAAAATGCACACAAATGATTAACTTCAAAAAAATGCAGTTATATTCTCAACCTTATAAAACTATATGTTGTTGAACGTAAGCAAAGACTGGCATTGTAAGATCCCTAGGCAGAAGAACAATGCTTTTCTTCTGGAGAGAACACAGGTTACACTTTTCCAAGAAAAGCACTGATAAATGGTGCAGTTATGTAATTTTAAGACACTGGATGGGCAGGAAAATTCTTTACATGATAATGCATTTTAATTTCTCTCTTCAAAATGTATTAAATCACTTCTAGTGTAATTTAGACTCTTTTACTAATTATAGGGCAGGTGTCACCCATGGCTCTGGAGCTGCATGCAGCTCTTTGGGCCCTCTGCTATGGCTCCCTGTTGGGTGATCCCATCACTGGCTGGTCCCACCCCTCACCCTTCCCTCCAGGGGTGGGATTCAAAGTTTTTAACAACTGGTTCTGTAGACGTTCCCAGGGGGAGAGAGAGAGAGAGAGAGAGACTTTTGGCTTCATGCAAGGAAAGCAGCAGAAGCAGCAGAAGTCTTTATTTCCCTCCCCCAAACTCTGCCAGAATGATGCATCCTCTTGGAGCAGGATGCCTTGCAAGGTCCCAAAGACTCGTTTCTGGCAGAGTTTGTGGGAGAGAAAGAAAGACTTTTGCTACTTTCCTTGCGTTCAGCCAAAAGCAGAAGAAGAAAGAAGTGGAAAGAAGAAGCCTGGTAGCCAGGCAAGTGGGGCAAGTTTCCCCCCTCTGCCCTTTCCCCCTCCCCTACCTCTTGTTGTATGCAATGCAAGTGATGCAAGCCTTGTGTTCCCATGGGCACAGTCTTGTGTTTCTGCACAGCCTGGATTAATTGCTTTGGGGGGTGCTTTGGGGGTGACATTTCTCTGCGGACCACCACAATTTTCTTGCGGACCACCAGTGGTCCCCAGCCCACTGGTTGGCAACCACTGGTTTAGACTGTCCATTCATATCTTCTCTTACTGAACACATTCATAAATACTAGTAATAGCCAAACACTACTTCAGTCATTAAAATGCACATTTTATCAAGCCCCAACGTTAAAAAATCCCATTTTTATAGCGCTTTGTAGTGAAATGCTTTACAAAATGACAACTGGTGATAGTATTTGAACAATAATAAAGAAGGCTGGACACTACCACAAGAAACCAACCTCAACCATGCAGCATAAATGTTTAGTCACCAATAAAAGAGAAGTAAACAATACCCCAATCAAGAAACTGCCAAAGAGCCAACAGTAAACAGTCCAAGCAAAAAAATGTCTAACATCCACCCCCACCAACACTCACAGAGTAAGCCGCCAGAATATAAATTGACAGCACACAACTACTAGCACTGATGGTGTTACCTAGTTTGGGTAATGCTAATCTGCAAGAAAACAAGCAGCTCAAAGAGCACCAAGGACCTTTATGTTTAGATACAGTACTAAGTGGATAATA
Source organism: Pseudonaja textilis (assembly GCF_900518735.1). The sequence continues at coordinate 24,160,725 of NW_020769318.1, read as the reverse complement.
TGATTTCTTCATTATTAGCTGTTCGGCAAGTCCATCTATTAACCACTACTGAAATGGCACGCTAACCAACACACAACCAAACACTGTTCTTTAACACTGCAATCCAATCAGTTCACTCTTGTTGATGGCAGTTTATTTGCCCTGAATGCAAAGACAATTTATAGCAGACAAAACTAATAGAAATACGAGGCTACCAAACAGTCTTATATATTCACTTTAAAATAAAAGGAAGAACTCCAAACTTCCTGTAACCTGGTCCAATCTAATGAAAATATTGACTTCAGACACCAACTTCAGCTCATATCTCTTTCTCCTGAGATAACAAGTCTCCAGTAGTCCATAACACAAGACTATCTGAGAACTTAGAAGAGGGTAATGAAGTACAGAGGGAGCACTTGTTTTCTTTTTAGGACTGTAGAATAAGTTTTGAAAGAAACATTCAGACTTTCTCCCAACAAGGGCTACTCAAGGAAGAGAATTACTGGCCTGCAGAAATTAGTTTTTATTTTAAGGCCCAACTTATCAGTCAGGGATACAAGGGTGGATAACTGGAAGATTTCAAAGAGCCTTGTGTTTTGGGAGAACAACTGTTAAATTTCAAGATTAACATTTGACTGCAGAAGATTGCATCTCAAAAAGGAGCCGTTTTCAAAAATTATAGACAACTTTTAATAAGATGGGCTCATTGGAAATTCCAGAAATTGATTAGAAATTTCCTGTCATAGCCTTCAGGACCAGGGATGAGGAAACTGACTTCAATATGGACATTTTCTTTTATTTAAAGATATAGATTTAAGGTAGGACTGAAGTTTCATACAGCCATACCTTCTAAGGAGATGAAAATCAAAATCGATTTATTTTCCCAGTTTGTAACTTGTAAAATATATGATTGAAATCCTCATTTTTACCTAATATTTGCCCCATCATTCTTTTAGATGGTACAATGCAGGGGGATGATTATATCCTATAATTTGGAAATTAACTGTTGATGCAATGTATTGTTCATCTTTTCTGAATCTGTTCTAATATATCTGAATCTTTCTTAAAATGTAATATCTCATACAGGACATACTATTTGATGAATGGCCTGACCAAGAAAGAATAAAGTAGAATTGTTAATTTTCATGATTTGGAAGCTACTTTTCTATTAATGAAATCCAAAGATTTGTCTCCCTTCTTTGCAACTCTGATTTATTATCTGTTCTACAATTCTGTGGGGAAAAAAACACATTCCTTTCTGATTTTCTGAATGTTTCAACTTTGTTATTAAACATTACGAGATCTTCATGGGCTCCAACTGACTTAAACATGGAGTATGAGTGAACTAATGACACCAACATTTGGTGCCTGTTTCATTGACTTTTCTTGATTGATTAAATTTAAGTAATTATTTAGTAATTCTATTTCTACTCTGCTGACGATTTCCAATAGATGTTTTGGGATAATTAATTATTCTGGTTCTTTTTCCTTGTGTTACACAATTAGAATCATAGGGCTGGAAAGGACCTTGGAGGTCTTCTATTGTAGTCCACCCTCTGCCTAAGGCAGGAGTCCCTATACCATCCTGTAGAAATGGTTGTCCAATCTTGTCTTGGAAACTTCCAGCAATGGAGCACCACAACTCCAGGAGGCAAATTGTTCCACTGATTCCTTAAATTCAGTTTTATTCCCTGAGTTATACAATATCTACAAGAAACCATTGGGGAAGATGATGTGTCTTTCATGTTTTCCAACAGTGTGTATCCATTGCCATTATACGTAACTGAGTCTATCCAGCTTGCTGCTTTCCTTCTACCTTTCCCAATGTAAAAGTCTTTTTCAGAGAGTTAGTCTTTGCATAATGTATTTGAAATAGGATAATTTGAGTGGACAATTCTAGATTGATTTGTTCAATTAACCATTTGTTTGTTTTCTTGAAGATTCTTAGGAATCTTCTTCAATATCAAATTTCAAAGGAATCAATCCTTTTTTTTTTTGCACTTCTTTAAAGTATAACTTTCATTTGCATAATGTGTCACAGTGAATAGCACTGCTTGCACTATTTTGAACTTTACAATAGAATATTATGACATCCCCTGGTGCAGTCTATGTATTCTAGAGATGGTTGTGACTCAAATCAGTTAAGTGGTTCTTGGCTTCACTATTGTCAATATAAGCACAGATAATGAACTGGAGTGCCTTTTATCAGTTTAAAATGACATATTAGCACTGAATCTGTCTAGATAGGTATAATCTTACATCAGTTATATATTATCTAATAAATGGATGGCTAATTACAGATATTAGTTAATATGATCATGGCATGCTAATGCTTCCTTGGTCTTAATTTAGCATATCCCCTTCAGAAAAATATAGTATGTCGAGTACATACATTGCTGTATATCCAATGCCAGACTAAGACATTTCTATTTGTCCAAGAAAGTTAGAGTTTGATAATTTGGTTTTAAAAGATAATTTCTTGAATATTTTGAATTGCAAGTTTGTATATTTTTTCTTATGCTTTTATTTTTTTACTATTTTAGTCATTTAAGTACAATTAAAAAACACAATTGATTTGCCTGTTTTGGAATACATTAACAAAAGAAAGAAAGAAACGGGTGGTGAAAAGAAAATTAAAAGTAAAATAAATTAACAAAACTGGACATGTATTGATCAGACAGAAAAGTTAACAGTATGTTAGGGATACACCCTAGCAGAATCTGCACGGCAGTCAGGCAGGCAGGCAAAATATGTGAGATAAATGTTTTTTGTAGCTTACACTCAGTAAAACAGATACACCGTGCTAGTTAAATAGTTTATTCCAGCAAGAGTTTTAGCATAGTCAAAAAACAGTCCATATATCATTCACTAGTTCAGTCTGTCCGGGGATTATTCCGTTGCAAATTCCAGTGTCGAAAAAGAGAGGTCAGTAAACTTACAAATATCAGTCCAGTAATATATCTCCTCGCAGTAGAGATATGAAGAACTCAAATCTCCTTTCTTCCTTCAGCAACTCAGCAGTAGGGAAAACACGCAGTTAGCAAACCATCAATCCATCAAACCAGTAATCGTCAGGAATGTCAGCAATCGAGCAAGTTCTCTTGCTCCCTCTTATCGCGGTTCAACACTGCACCCAAAATTACATGCTTTGCAGTTTAAAGTGACACACACTTAAACTTACAATCATAGCTTATATATATTATTTTACCCAAACTACGTTAGGTAACCTTGTTATTCCTAACACAGTATAAGGAGAACAAACAGATCTACTTATTTTATGTATTTAACAGATCTGTCCTGATTCTGAAATTAATCTTTCCTTCCTTTTTTAAGGCAAATACAGGTGAAACTCGAAAAATTAGAAAATCATGCAAAAATTCATTTATTTCAGTAATGCAACTTAAAAGGTGAAACTAATATATGAGATAGACTCACTACATGCAAAGCAAGATAGTTCAAGCCATGATTTGTCATAATTGCGATGATTATGGCTTACAGCTCATGAAAACCCCAAATCCACAATCTCAGAAAATTAGAATATTACATGCAATCAATAAAACAAGGATTGTACATAGAACAATATTGGACCTCTGAAAAGGATAAGCATGCATATGTACTCAGTACTTTGTTTGGGCCCCTTTTGCAGCAATTACTGCCTCAATGCGGTGTGGCATGGAAGCTATCAGCCTGTGACACTGCTGAGAAGTTATGGAAGACCAGGATGCTTCAATAGCAGCCTTCAGCTCTTCTGCATTGTTTGGTCTCATGTCTCTCATCTTTCTCTTGGCAATGCCCCATAGATTCTCTATGGGGTACAGGTCAGTCGAGTTTGCTGGCCAATCAAGCACAGTAATCCCACAGTCATTGAACCAGGGTTTGGTCCTTTTGGCAGTGTGGGCAGGTGCCAAGTCCTGCTGGAAAATGAAGTCAGAATCCCCATAAAGCTCATCTGTGGAAGGAAGCATGAAGTGCTCCAAAATCTCCTGGTAGACAGCTATGATGACCCTAGACTTAATGAAGCACAGTGGACCAACACCAGCACATGACATGGCTCCCCAAATCAACACAGACTGTGGAAACTTCACACTGGACTTCAAGCATCTTGCAGCGTGTGCCTCTCCATTCTTCCTCCAGACTCTGGGTCCTTGGTTTCCAAATGAGACGCAAAAGTTGCTCTCATCAGAAAAGAAGACATTGGACCACTGAGCAACAGACCGGTTCTGTTGTTCTTTAGCCCAGGTAAGACACTTCTGACGTTGTTTGTTGTTCAGGAGTGGCTTGACAAGAGGAATACGACATTTGAAGCCCATGTCCAGGATCTAGTCTCTGTGTGGTGGCTCTTGATGCACTGACTCCAGCCTCAGTCCACTCCTTGTGAAAGTCCCTAACACTTTTGAATGGCCTTTTCCTGACAATCCTCTTCAGGCTGCGGTCATCCCTGCTGCTTGTGCACCCTTTTCTTCCACACTTTTCTCTTCCGCATAACTTTCTATTAATGTGCTTTGATACAGCACTTTGGGAACATCCAACTTTTGAAATTACCTTTTGAGGCTTTCCTTCCTTATGGAGGATGTCAGTGATGGTTTTCTGTACAACTGTCAGGTTAGCAGTCTTTCCCATGATTGTGATTCTACTGAACCTGACTGAGAGACCATTTAAAGCCTCAGGAACCCTTTGCAGGTGTTACGGCTTAATTATCTGATTAGAGTGGGACACTTTGAGCCTAGAATATTGAACCTTTTCACAATATTCTAATTTTCTGAGATTGTGGATTTGGGGTTTTCATGAGCTGTAAGTCATAATCATCTCAATTATGACACATCATGGCTTGAACTATCTTGCTTTGCATGTAATGAGTTTCACCTTTTAAGTTGCATTACTGAAATAAATGAACTTTTGCACAATATTCTAATTTTTTTAGTTTCACCTGTATTAGTTCATGAGCTACAAACAATAAGGCGTCTCAATTACTGTCACACATTAAGAGATGTTGTGTCTTTTCACTTCCACAATATTATATATTTGGTAATGAATTTTCTTCAGACATGCTCTATTTCAAGATGCAGCTTAAAATAGTATTTAAAATAAATAAAATAGGATTTAAAATCATATTGATTCTTATGACTTCATTATAAAAAGGTGATATTTTTATTTATATATTTCATTTATATGTAGCAATACAATTCGAGAAATGCACCAAAGGTTACTCAATGATGCTTTACATTTGCTGGATCAAGTTGGGTATGCAAATGTAAAAAGTCATACAATTTATGGTTCTGATCCTGTTCCCATGTAAAGTTTCTAGATAAATAATTTTTCTAAAACATTATTACAGGATTGCTGATGGCAGGTTCTTTTCTATATTGGCCAATCACACTATCACAGATACTAGCTTGATTGGCAGGACTATCAAACAAAGAAAATCAGGAATCCAGGCAGTTTAAATGAACACAAAGTGTTTGTTGCAAGCTTAAGCTGTCTACTAGAATCTGAACTACTAAAAGCTGAAGCAAGTTGGAGGGTGATAAGGGTCAATAGAATTCAAGGTGAGCTGGACTTGTATCTGCAAAGGGGTTTGAGACTGCTGATGCGTTTGACCCCTCCATTTGGCTCAAATCTGGTCATCTCTTACAAGGACAATTCCCATCAAATCCCCCACTATTTTATTAGCGTTCCCAAGTAATTTCTGCTTGAGGTTTCAATTCACATGTCACATTTCTTCTCAGTAAATGAAATTGTTAAAATCAATTTAACCCTAGTATTTTGATATTAGTGTAGAAAGTTAGCACCCACCCCTCTCCTAGGAAAATGAAATATTTTAGGATAAACTAAAAAGGCAGAATATTTCCCCTAAAAAGAGAAGTAGAAATTCAGAAGCAGAAACTCACCTCAGAAGCAGAAGCTCACTCCCACCTTTGTTAATGGGCCAGAGTATTCTACATAACAAAGCCCTCTACCCATCTCACCACATGGCCTGGGAAGATTGCATCAGCCAGCACTCTGATGAAGCCACGGTGGTCCACTCTAGACAAAGCCTACAAAGTTATCTAGACTCCTGCCCCGGGAGTCTGACAGCCAATGGGATACATTTCTTTTTTTTTTTTTTAAATATAGTTTATTAATTTTTACAATTAAAACCAGTCACAATACATACACAAATAAGCAAAAGAAAGAAAGAAAGAAAAGAAAGAAAAGAGAAGAGGAAGAGAGGGAAAGAATTTTAAGAAAAGAAAGAAAGAAAGAGGTTACAGGATTAAAAGTATTCTTATTTTAACAGTTTGCAAGATCTTCTTTTGTTTTCATCACCTTAACTTGTGTCATATAACCACACCTGTTTTTAACTTATATCGCTACCTCGTTGTTATGTATTGATACTTTTCTTTTATGCCTTATAATATATTATTTATCTTTGGTCAATCCAATTATACCAACAATTCCAGCTGTCATAGTATAGTGAAGTGTCTTTGTTTTTTAGCGCCAAAGTCAATTTATCCATTTCTGCGCATTTTAAGATTTTTTCAATAATCATTTCTTCTGATGGAATTTGGTGTTGTTTCCAATGTTGAGCGAAGGCTAATCTGGCCGCTGTTAAAATGTGTATTGTTATGTATTTGGTTTTTTTGGAAATTTGCTTATCAAAAATCCCTAGTAGGAAGGACTCTGGTTTGTATTCGATCTGCTCTTTGGTGATTTCTTCCAACCAAGTTTTGATTTTCTTCCAATACTTTTGGGTTTCTGCACAGGACCACCACATATGGAAAAAGGTTCCTTCTTTTTTCCTACACTTCCAGCAATGCGGACTCATGTTGGGGTGCATCTTCGCTAACCTCGAAGGGGGGAGATGCCATCTATAGAACATTTTATAAAGATTTTCCTTGTATGCTGCCGATTTGGTAATCTTATTGTTTCTGCCCCAAACTTTCTCCCATTCCGCTAATGTGATGCTGCGCCCTACATTCTTACTCCAAGCAATCATATTTCCTTTTACGATTTCTTCTTCTAGTTCTATTTCTAATAAGTAGTTATAAAATTTTGTTATGTTTTTTTTATTTGATCCTAATAAAATTTTATCTAACTGTTGCAGTTTGTTATTAATTCCGAATTCTTTTTTGTCTTGTTTATATCTGCTTTGAATCTGAAGATAAACCCATTGATCAATTTTATGTCCTTGCTCTTGAAGATCCAGCCTCGGTTTCAAATTTCCTTGTGGGTCTAATAAGTCTTTGTATTTAATCATTTTGGTAAGCTCCAAATTGTTTGGGTGAATCATTGCCTCCATTGTTGAAATCCATACTGGTACTTTTGTATAATGTTTTTTCCTTATTTTCCTCCAAATTGTTAATAGTGCGTCTCTAATTAAATGTCTATGGAAATATTTTTGACTGGTTTTCCCTACGTCCCATAGAAAGGCGTGCCACCCCCTTTGTAAATCATGGCCTTCTAGAAATAGTATTCTTTTATTAGTTAAACTCACCCAATCCTTCAACCAAACTAATGAGGTGGCCATATGGTATAACTCCCAGTTTGGAAATGCTAACCCTCCCCTGCTCTTCATATCCTGCATTGCTTTTACATTTATTCTGGGTTTTTTCCCTTGCCAAATAAATTTCAGGGTTGTTCTATTGAGTTCTTCAAAAAACTTTTTATGTAATTTAATTGGGATCGTTTGGAATAAATACAAAAATTTAGGGAGAATGTTCATTTTAATAGTAGCAATTCGGCCTAGTAGTGAAATTTGAAGTTTCCCCCACGATTCTAAATCTTTCTTTACCTGATGTATCAGCTTATCATAATTGTTTTCTTTAAGTATCTTACAGTGTGGGGTTAGCCAAATTCCTAAATATTTCACTTTCTTTGTCACTTGTATCTGCATTATTTCTTCTAGTTCTATTTTCTGTTTTTCTGTTAGGTTTTTGGTCATTAATTTGGTTTTTTTTTTGTTTATTTTAAGTCCCGCTACTGCTCCAAATTTCTCTAATTCACTCATCAATTTTGGTCCCCTGTCTTTTGGTTCTTCAAGGAAGAAAATCATGTCGTCCGCAAACGCTTGCAATTTATATTCCTCTTTCTTAACTGTTAATCCCTTTATATCTGAATTCCGCCTAATTTGTGTTAATAATGTCTCTAATGCTAATATGAAGAGCAGGGGAGAGAGTGGGCAACCCTGTCTCACTCCTTTTTCTATCTTTATTGGGCGGGTGCATTCCCCATTCACTATTATATTAGCTTGTTGTGTGTCATATATAGTTGTTATAATATTTTCAAATTTGGTACCCAGATTCAAATTATAAATTTTTTGAATTAAAAATTGCCAATTCAAATTATCGAAAGCTTTTTCTGCATCTAGAAACATGAGTGCTACTTGTCTCTCTGGGTGGGCTTCATAAAATTCTAGTACGTCTAATACTATTCTTAGATTATTCTTTATTTGCCTAGTTGGAAGGAATCCATTTTGATCTTCATGTATATACAAGTTTAGCAATCTTTTTAATCTGTTTGCTATAATAGAAGTGAATATTTTATAATCAGTATTTAAGAGTGAAATCGGCCTGTAATTGTTTATATATCTGGGATCTGTATCCTCCTTCGGGATCAGCGAGATCAGTGCCCCCCTCCATGAGTCCGGCATCCTAGCTGCTAGTAAAACGTCATTAAAAACTTCCACCATAAGTGGTCCGATTTGATCTGCTATTGCCTTGTACAGCTCCCCTGGGATCCCGTCTGGGCCCGGGGTTTTATTATTTTTCTGGCTCTCTATTGCTGATTTCAATTCCGATTCAGTAATGTCTTTATTTAATAGTTCAGCCATTTCTTCCCCAATTGCCTTATCCTTTACTTCATCTAGATAATTCCTTATTCTATCTTCACTGACATCCTCTCTTTTGTATAAATCTTCAAAGTATTTATGAATGATTTCTTTTTTCTGTTCTATTTCCTGGTATGTATCTCCTTTGCTATCTATTAACTGGTATATCAGTCTCTTCTCTTTCTTTTTTTTCAATTTATAAGATAGCCATCTTCCTGGCTTGTTGGCATGTTCAAAATAGATTTGTCTAGTTAAGTTCAAATTCATAGTCATTTTCTCTTGATCAATTAAATTCAGTTTGTGTTTGACTATACTTATCTGATTTTGCAGTTTGGATTCTTTTGGGTTATTTTGTAGAAGGGTTTCTAGCTCCTTAATTCTCTGTTGTAATTTGTTTTGTTGGGAATATTTTTCCTTGTTTCTCTTAGCATTATAAGAGATTGTTGTGCCTCTTATAACCGCCTTCATCGTATCCCAAACGTTTTGTTTCGTGGTTTCTCCGTTATCATTTTCTTTAATAAAAAAAATCAATTCCTCCTTTAATTTATTAATATATTCTTTCTCTCTTATTAATTGAGTGTTTAAGGTCCATCTTTTCTTTGGTTTTGCCCTGCCCTTCCATATTACCTGTATTGGATTATGATCTGCCCATTCATTAGGCAAAATTTCCACTTCTTTTGTCTCATTTGCTATCTCTCCACTCATCCATGCCATATCAATCCGTGTCCATGTTTGGTGGGGATTTGAATAAAATGTAAATTGTCTTTTTTCAGGATGTAATCTTCTCCATATATCTGTCAGATTTAGCTCTTTCATCATTTCCCTACAAATCTTGGGGAGCTCTCTCTTCCCCTTTTTATTCTTCCCGGCATTACTGTGATCCTTTTGGAAATCAGCAATGGAGTTGAAGTCCCCTACCATACAAATATTTCTTTTTTGCAATTCAACCAATTTTCCATATAGGTGTTTAAAAAACTCTTTTTGGTCTCCATTTGGGGCATATATTACTACTAAAAGAATTGGAATATCATTAATCCAGATCTGCAAACCCAGAGTCCTTCCTTCTAAGTCCGACCATATTAGCTCAGATTTCAAATCCTCTTTCACATATACTGCGATTCCCTTCTTTTTCTCCTCATCTGCTGGTGTGGTAAATAATTTTCCTAATTTCGGGCATTCTAAATATTTTTCATCCTTCTTCTTTATATGGGTTTCTTGCAGGCACGTTATATCTGCATTATGTTTAATTAATTTAGATAATATCCTTTTTCTCTTAATTGTTGAATTTAAACCATTTATGTTTATTGATAGTAATTTTTTTTCTTCTCCCATCTATTTAGTTTTGTTTTGCTCTTTGTCGTGTAACAATTCCTCTCTCTTCTTGCGCTTGTATTGATGTAGTTCCTTCTGTCTTTTGTTGTGGATAGGTATTTTCTTGGTTTCCTACCGTTCCAGTTCTATTTTTATGTCCACTGTATTCTTCTTGAAACTTTGTGTCCAATTTCTCCCTACTACTTTGCTCCTGTGGGCCCACCATCCGTTCGTAAAAATCCTGGGCTTTTTCCATAGTATCTATTTTGATTTTCCTCTCTTTCCATGACACTAACATTCCTTCTGGAATAAGCCATTTAAATGTGATTCTTTTTTTATTTAAATATGCTGCCAGGAATTTATAGTCACGCCTTTGTTCCCTTATTCTCCTCGGTATCTGTTTAAGAATCACAATTTCTTTCTCTTTGTAGGTTATAGTTTTATCTCTTGAGGTTCTATATATCATGTCTCGAACACATCTTCTAGTGAATCGTATATGTACTTCCCTAGAACAATTGTGGCGTCTTGCATAATTTGTATTGACCCGGTAGACTTCATCAAACTCTTTTTGAATTTCATCTTTATCCATCTTCAATAAACCGGCCAGTATTTCTGCCATCAAGTATTCCAAGTCTTCTTCTTTTGATTCTGTCACATTTTGGAATCTTAGGTAAGTTGCTGCCTTGTCCATTTCTAGGAGGACAAGGGAGTCCTCCATTTCTTTGCTCATGCTTTTGAGATCTTCATCCACCCTTTCTAATTCCCTTTCTGTTCGTTCGGTTCTTTTCTCTACTTCTTTTATTATAACTTCGTTTTTCTCCAAGGCCTGCTGCAACACCCCCACTTTATCCTCTACTTTAGAAATGTCCGCTTTCATTTCTGTCTTTAGTTTCCCCATTTCTTCCTTCAATTCATTGATATCTGCCCTTGTTTCACTGTGGTTTTTAATCATTGTTTCTTGCAATCTTGTCAATGAGTCCTGTAAAGTTAGGAACATTGCTTGGATATTCGCATTCGAGATGCTAGTTGACTTCTCTGTTGGTAGTGTTTCCTCTATTGTTTTTTGTGCCATGGGTGAAGTTGTTGTCAAAGTAGACATTATTGTGGGATTAACCTTCCTACCAGATTTCAAAGCAGTGGTAGTTGTAGTAGTCATTTCCTTTAAAATTTGTTTTTGTTGTTGTACAATATTGAATATATTATTCCAAATTGGCATTCAGTATTCTTAGTTCTGTAACTAAAATTGACCAAGATCTATCAACCTATTAAGTAGCTATATTCTTGACTAATTAGTAAAGTGTATATATTTTTCTCTAGTTTAACTTCAATATAAAGTAACCTTAACTATAAAATATATTACATTCACAGATAAACCCACACAAAAAAATATAATATTGGTCTAGAGAGCTCTAAGCTTATTAAGTAACTAATGCTTAATATTCTTACTGTCTCCCCTATATTCCCATTCAAATTATAACAATCTCTATTAATAATAACTTAACTAAATTAATCCAATATTTTAACACTCTAATATTTCATTACTAAATGTACATATTTATCAAGAGGAAATCAGAGGGGAAAAAAAAAAAGCAAGCATATTTCAACATAGCATACCATCAACAAGTAAGAAAGAAGAGAGGCTATTTTAGTAAGTATGTACACACAGAAAAGGGTTGAGGAAAAGAAAAAAGAAAATTCCAAAGACAAGAGTTTTTGTTTCTGCTTTTCACTTTGGAAGCTTCCACTTCTAGCACACCGGAAATGGCAAATGAAGATTTGCTGAGTAACAGCTGCCAGTAAGCAATATTCCCACTCGTTTCAGCATTCTGGGTACTGCCTATGGAGTTGCTCTGTCTTTCCCCCCGATCGGCTTCGTTCTGCTTCTGGATCCAATTTAATAGCTTCAATCCAAATGTTAGTGATAATAGAGTCTTCAGACTTCCAAAATTCTCTTTACTTCTTTTTTATTTATTTCCGACTCTCTTCTGCCTGCCAAGCTCTTTCACATTCACTAAACCAATTCTTTTGTAGCCGCTTCGTCTTGGAGCTCACAGCTGGCATTCACACAGTATTTAACAGCCTGGAATCAGTCTATTGTCAGTCAAATATCTTCTCTGCCACGACTCTCTTTCCCCCCAGCGTGCAAACTTTCACTCACTTTTTTCTTCCCATCGGTGGCAGTCCGGACTTCCGGTGGCAAGGCAAGGACGGTTAGAGGGGCAGAAATCCGCTCGTGATTCTAGCCTCCCTTTTCTTGAGTTTGGTGCGATCTTTCAGGGTGCTCGAGTCTTGGAGAGACCCGTGCCGGTGTGGGGGAACCTCGGGCTGCAGTGTGGGGAAAGCAACCCCCCTGTAACGAAGAGGAAGCCCTCCAGAGCACATTTCTTACACAGGAACAGGAAAAACTAAGGTGGGGCCCAACAGAGGGTATAAAACTTAGCATCTTGGCCCTTCTTTTCCTTCACCCAACATCTTGAAGCAAGTGATTGTCCTTTTCACTTTGGAGCTCCAAGCCATGTGGTCCTGTCCACCATTAAACCATCTTTCCAAACAGCCTCCATGTTTCCAGTGTCTTTTTTCCCACTTGGTACTGAACCCAGAAGGATAATTCTTCCCACATTAATTTATCAAAATATACAATACAGAAGTATAAAGAAAACTGTAAATAATGGGAAAATAAAGGAGGAAAAGTAGAGGGTAAATGGGAAAAGAAAAAGAAAAGCGTTAACTTCTTACTCTTTTGGTGCAGCAGTATTAGTAACACAACACCTCAATTTCTTAATTTATATGATAATATAGCCATTTCTATAACAAATCTATCCCAGAAATCAATTTAATATTTACATCAAAGCACACCTTGGTTTTTCCTTTGCGAAGACATTGAAGCTTACTATCCTCTGAAGCAAACCAGGATACCTAAGGAATCAAAACAGACAAATGAACATATTAAAATCTTCCATAAAGTAAAAATGCTGAGCCAATGCTATTGCTTCTAGCCAGTTTCTTCAGTTAGGCATATCCTCTTCCTATGGTTGGATGGTTAACACATAAAATCCAAGTATTAAGATTTTAGGGCCAGGATGATATCAGACTCAGTGATCTTAGACTACAAATAGCTACATATTTAGACGGAGTATTTTTCTGAGACAAACATTTTTTTAAATCTACAGTAGTTTTATGTCTCAGCTGTGCCTCTCTGCTCCAATTTCTGTATCAGTCTCTAGTTCTCTTTTTAACAATTGCCAAGGGACTAGATGGGAAGTGGGGAAACAATATCCTATAAACCCAGGATGGTGTGGCCATGCTTTTCTTTTTAGTAGGAGTTCCAGGAACCCTGGAGATGCATATTGGCAATTGGCAAGAACAAATAGGTAAGATTATCCTTCTCTGCCTGCTCCTTCATTTCCCCTCAATGAGAGAAGGTAGCAAGTTTTTGCCAGAAGCCTGAGAAGGTAATTTGCAAATAATGAAGGGCCTTAGGTCCGTTCTATGAAATCAAAACTAAAAAGCCAACTCAAAATCAATGGAAATATAATGCCCAACAGGACCTGCTTAACCTCTTAGGTCTTAATTAGTTCACCTCTAATTTCCTGTTTGAGCACAGACAGCTTCATTTTCTAGTATTGTTAGCAAAAAAAATGGCCAAATAGCAAATGATACCCTGACAATTACTGCCAAGTGAAAGTAGTCATTAGGCTAGATAATCTGATTAAAAAATAGCTTCTCTGTCAGTTGCTGAGATGAACTGTAAGGGACCAATTGTGTTTTAGAACAGAAATTATGAAAGCAGGGATGGCCAATGGAAGCAAAAGGAAATGCAAAAAATTATTTTGATTTTTTGGGTGCTTTATCAGCATTGAATCAGGCTGGGATTATTATGAATATAGTCTGTTTGTCAGTCTCTATACTTTCCATGAGTGAGAATTTTACACCCTGCTCTATAGCAATTTATCTTCTTACACACTGCTTACACACTGCTCAAAAAAATAAAGGGAACACAAAAATAAGACAGACTAGATCTGAATGAATGAAATATTCTTATTAAATACTTTGTTCATTACATAGTTGAATGTGCTGACAACAGAATCACACAAAAATTATCAATGGAAATCAAATTTAGCAACCCATGGAGGTCTGGATTTGGAGTTACA
>NW_020769318.1:24035799-24146468 GCF_900518735.1 Pseudonaja textilis | reverse complement strand
CCATGGAGGTCTGGATTTGGAGTTACACTCAAAATTAAAGTGGAAAAAAACACTACAGGCTGATCCAACTTTGATGTAATGTCCTTAAAACAAGTCAAAATGAGGCTCAGTACTGTATGTGGCCTCCACGTGCCTGTATGCTCCTGATGAGGTGGTGGATGGTCTCCTGAGGGATCTCCTCCCACACCGGGACTAGCATCCCCCAACTCCTGGACAGTCTGTGGTGGATGGAGCGAGACACAATGTCCCAAATGTGCTCAATTGGATTCAGGTCTGGGGAACGGGCGGGCCAGTCCATAGCATCAATGCCTTCATCTTGCAGGAACTGCTGACACACTCCAGCCACATGAGGTCTAGCATTGTCTTGCATTAGGAGAAACCCAGGGCCAACCGCACCAGCATATGGTCTCACAAGGGGTCTGAGGATCTCATCTCGGTACCTAATCGCAGTGAGGCTACCTCTGGCGAGCACATGGAGGGCTGTGCGGCCCCCTAAAGAAATGCCACCCCACACCATTACTGACCCACTGCCAAACCGGTCATGCTGGAGGATATAGCAGGCAGCAGAACGTTCTCCACGGCATCTCTAGACCCTGTCACGTCTGTCACATGTGCACAGTGTGAGCCTGCTTTCATCTGTGAAGAGCACAGGGCGGCCAGTGGTGAATTTGCCAATCTTGGTGTTCTCTGGCAAATGTCAAACATCCTGCACGGTGTTGGGCTATAAGCACAACCCCCACCTGTGGACGTCAGGCCCTCATATCACCCTCATGGAGTCTGTTTCTGACAGTTTGAGCAGCCACATGCATATTTGTGGCCTGCTGGAGGTCATTTTGCAGGGCTCTGACAGTGCTCCTCCTGCCCCCTCTTGCACAAAGGTGGAGGTAGAGGTCCTGATGCTGGGTTGTTGGCCTCCTACGGCCTCCTCCATGTCTCTTGATGTACTGGCCTGTCTCCTGGTAGCGCCTCCATGCTCTGGGCACTATGCTGACAGACACAGCAAATCTTCTTGCCACAGCTCACATAGATGTGCCATCCTGGATGAGCTGCACTACCTGAGCTACTTGTGTGGGTTGTAGACTCCGTCTCATGCTACCACTAGAGTGAAAGCACCGCCAGCCTTCAAAAGTGACCAAACCTTCAGCCAGAAAGCATAGGAACTGAGAAGTGGTCTGTGGTCACCACCTGCAGAACCACTCCTTTATTGGGGATGTCTTGCTAACTGCCTATGCTTTCCACCTGTTGTCTATTCCATTTGCACAACAGCATGTGAAATGGATTGTCAATCAGTGTTGCTACCTAAGTGGACAGTTTGATTTCACAGAAGTGTGATTGACTTGGAGTTACATTGTGTTGTTTAAGTGTTCCCTTTATTTTTTGAGCAGTGTATTTTAATATCTGAAATAACTTTTAGACATTTTTAAAAGTTTTTATCTCCAATGAGATTGGAGAGTATTTCCCATCAATCTTGCATGTCTCATCTCTTTGCTTCTTGAACGGAAGTGGTATTATCATAATTACTTCCAAAAATGTTTAATTACCCAAAGATCAGCACAGGTTATGACAGCTCTTTAGCTCTCACAAACAACAGGTTTAGTGGGAAGATGCCAGGAAACTGTTCAATGGAACATAGGTGACAATATGAACTACCAAAGCAGGAAGTGTGATCAGGTTGTGGACCTCTGGCCATAGTCACCTAACATTATCAGTTTGGTGCACTTGTGTTGCATCAAGCACTATGAAATACTGAGTTTTCAATCCAACAAAACCAGACTAAATTTCTCATTTGGTCTTAAATATTTAGTGGGAAGGGTGGTGTGAAGTGACAGGTGCCAGTTAAGCCCTATACCCCCCCACCCCCCAGGGTAGGCTGGGCCCCTTCCAGTCAGGAATCCTTTTCTGGATAAAAACCATGGGAAACACATTCCTTGTTGCCCCATTATACAATGTTTCACTCAGACAAGAGTTTTAGTAGTATACTAGATTCAAGAGGTTCCACTTCTTGGTGACTGAGGATATGCTTTGCGCTTTTTAAAATTACATCCTGCTAAAGCTTTCCTACTGGTGGGATTAGAAAACAAAGGTCTCTGACATTACAGGGAATTTAGGTTGGTTAAAGTAGGCACTACCGAATTACAGGGATAAATAGTGTCAAGTAATATAAAGAACTTTACTGAATGTAAACACAAGTTTTCAGTAGAAAGATACATGAGAATTTTAAAATACTTACTCTGGATATTTCTTTAGAAATGTCATTTAAATCCAAAACAAGGATATAATCTTTGACTCCAGCATATAAAGTATTTGTTTCTTCACTCAGCAAAAGAGTAGAAAAATTGGACAGTCCTTGCTTCTCAAATACCTTTAGATTTTCAGCTTTAAAAAAAGAAAGGAATGCTTTAAACCTTAGGTGTTGTTAAATATGATCCTGAATAAAATCAAATCTAATGCTTTCTAATTTCAGTTTCCACATATGGAATTCTCTTGCATTACTTCCTTTTTGCTTTGAAATGTTGGCCATTGCTGCAGGCACTTTTAAATGGAAAACTGGCTTATAAATGTGAAAAAAAAGAAAATTGATTGCACAAGTATATTATCATAATACTGTATAGTGGTATTTTATTGGCCAAACCTGAGTTTTGCATAAAAAAATAATCTTGAAAGAAGTTCAGATTTCCTAGTGAGGCAAGTTGGATAAGTCCATTTATAAAGTTTCAGGAGCTCTCAATATAAGCATTCTATTGTAGTTGGCTCAAAAATCAGTCTAGCACAGATTTTGATAGGGATAAGCCAGATATTTTTGAAAATTCACAGACTATACATTAATGCAAGATAACTATTCAATTTTTATTCATCGTAAAAAGTCTGCCCTATATGGTTATATTTGCACAAAGCAATTCTGTTTAATTTCCATAACTAATGTGATGAAGGCCATATTTAATAAGAAATTGTCCTGTTGAACACATATTTCTGTACAGTTTTTAATAACAGATTCAGCAAGATGCTTACGCTGATATTTCACTGTTTTTCTTGGTATGAAGTTCAGAAGATCGCTTGCATCCTGCTGCTGAATTATTCCACAAAGCATTAGAAGACAAAAAGCAGCTGTAGCGCCCATGGATTTCAACTAGATTGTTGCGCATTCTATGCACTGAGTTCATGGAATTTCACAGTCCAAAACACAGAAACAAACACAGGAAGAGTCACTAGTTTGCTCTACAACATTAATTTAAATGTTAAAAGTTTTAATTGCTGATCAATTCCTTTATTATTTGGAAAGGAGGAAGGAAGGGACCTGCTATTTCTAAATTCTAATTCCCAATTCTAACTCATTATCTTTCAGGATTTTACTTTCTCCACCACCTGAAAATGAACAAATACCCATTTTCTACTGAAAACCACTCCAAATTTTCTGCCAGTAAACTCTTCCTCCTTCTACTGGTATCTCCAGGCAATTCTACTCTACTCTAAATTTTTCATTTCAGAAGATACTTCAAATTGGAGGCACTATCAGGATACCATAAATAGCTTCCTCCACTCTGGGCACTTTGCAGATATATGGTATAGGACTACCACTCACATCATCCTCAGCCAGTATTCAATTACCAACATACTACATTTATAACTTTTTATACTAAAAACTAAAATTATAACTTTTGTATTTATCTTTTTACTGTCTGTAACCCCCTCCCCATCACCTTAAAAGTGAGAGGAGCAGCATCTAAATTTAATGTAAACATTCCTGTGATATCATGTTCTCAGAGGGATAGTAAGGTTCAGTGAACTGGCACTTGTATTCTTATTTTCTCCTCTTCCTCCACCCTTCCCCTCACTGAATGTCTATGGAGATTTTCAGTCATCCAGATCATGGTTGTCCCAAAGGTATTTTTTCAAGAAGCAACTGGACTTTCTGGGTTTGTTTGTTTTTTAAGAAGTTTGGCTTCTCACCCAAGAAGCTTCTTCAGCTCTGACTGGATCCTTCCAGTCCAATTGCCTCTTGAAAATACACCTTTGGGACTTCCTCTCACTGTTTTCTCTATACTGACCTTGTCCTCTCAGACTTCACCCTCCACCTAATTCTCTTCTTTCCCCCAGGTAAGGTCCTCCACCAGCCATTATCCACCCCCACTACCCATTCCACTTTTCCCTGTTTTCTCCTCTCACTCTCCTTCCCAATTAGCCTCTTTTATGACAGGCTTCTCAAGTCAAGGAGCAGTCCCGCCTCACAACGTGGATCCCGCCGCAATGAGCCATGTCAACGCCTCATGAAATGGGTGACGTTTATTTTTATTTTATTTTTATCCCGCCTTTATTGCTTTCGAAGTAACTCAAGGAGGCAAACGGTCCTCATACTCCTTCCTCCTCCTATTTCCTGCATAGCCACGCCGTGAGGAGAGTTGGGCTGACAAGAGAGCGACTGGGCGAAAGTCACCCACCAAGTTTTCATGCTTTTAAGACACCCCCTCTTCATATCCGTTATGCACCTCAGAGGACTTCCCCACTCCGGGCACTTATTTCGTCCGTCTCAGTCTTTCTCTTCCCGGTTATAGGATCCCACAAAAGACATCCCCCCCACCTCCCGCGTTTATTTCGTCCCTCTGACAGCCGCCAACTTCCCCCCTCAGCTCTCGCCGCCCTCAAAAGAGACCGTTGAAATTAGGATTTAAATACCTCCGCACGCCCCTCCCCTTGATTTTAGCCCCGCCCACCCAGCGTCCTGCGCGGCGCAGGGGAGAAAGGGGTTCTTCCGAAGAACACGTGACCTTCAGCCTCTGGGGCAGTCGAGCCTTTGGCTTTGTCTCCTTCGCGAATAGCCAACGCCTGGACGGCGAGTGTTTTTTTCTGCCTCTTTCTCTCTGTTGCTGTTTAACGACCGCCAGGATTTTGGCAACCCGGATCAGGTGGCCCTAACCCATAAAAAACCTAGTTGACGGCGAGGAAGTAATGTGATTTATAATAATAATAATAACAACAACAACTGAGTTATTTTATTTGGGTGCCCCA
Source organism: Pseudonaja textilis (assembly GCF_900518735.1). The sequence continues at coordinate 24,141,464 of NW_020769318.1, read as the reverse complement.
TGACTGGAGCCTTTTAAAAAGAGATTGAATGGAGAGACAGACTTTATTGTCACTTTGAATGTACGCAAATTGGCAAATGTTAAAATGACATTTTGTTGCATACATACAGATTGGGCAGTCACTTGTCTGAAATGGTATATATAGTACAGGGTCTCCTGCTTGAAAGAGCGGGTTGGACTAGAAGACCTCCAAAATCCCTTCCAGCTCTGTGGTTTGATTAAGGTTCAACCATTGTCGACAGTTCAAAGGCATCCTGCGAGAGATACTGCAACCAAATGGAAGAAGACAGTGGTGTGGGATTCAAATATTTTTTACTACTGGTTCTGTGGTCACGGCTTGATGGGTGTGGTGTGGCTTGGTGGGTGTGGCAGGGGAAGGATATGGCAAAATCTCCATTCCCCTGGGGGAAGGTTACTGCAAAATCTCCAATCCCTCCCCACCCCACTAACCTGCTTTCCAGCTCCATTCTCCTGTTCAGGGCAACAAAAGAAGACCCAGCCGATCAGCTGGGACTCAATGGGAGGCAGAGAATAGATGGGGCCAGGGGGGCCAGTCAGTATTTGCCGGTTCTCCAAAATACTCAAAATTTCTGCTACCAGTTCTCCAGAACTGTTCAGAACCTGCTGAATAGCACCTCTGGAAGAAGACCCCTACTGTCCTTTGGGTTCAGTTGTTTTGAAATGTAAAATGTGCGTAGTTAAAATGTGCAGAAATCAACTTTTTAAAAAAAAATCATGATTCTTTGGTAAAACTGCTGAAATTATATTGTGCAGTACAGTACCCAAGGGTATTTTCCAGTACTTCTGGATTAATGGGTAGGAGCTTGCCTGAAATTTCCCTCTTGTTATTGTTAAGAATGACCTAAATGACCAAATGACCAAAGACTGCATGGTCTTTGTTGTTTATATAGATTATATCAAAAAGGGAAGCATTATGGATGGGAAGAATTTCCCTTAGCAAATATTTAAGGAGTGTAAAGATGATAAATACCATAAATCTCTTAAATATTTGCAAAAGGAAATGATGGTGACAATAAATAAATACACAACTGCAAGTGTGGCATTGCAACTTTTCAGTTTATTTTGAAAAAAGAAAGCCTTTGCTGAAACAGACTAAAAAATAGGTGAAATACCGTAGTATCTTACCAATCTCCCCCCACCTTGTTTCTTTGAGTAGACCCTATGGCTCTAATTCTCATCAGCCACAGTCAGTATGACCAAGAGATGATGGGACTTGGGAGTCCATCTGAAGAGATCTCATCATCCCCATTTTGAGATCTCCCCCCATATTAGGAGATATTTTCTATTAAGAAAAAGTTATATTTGATATTTTTCTCCTTCAGGAATGCAAACGGGACAGGCGACTATGAGCTGTATAGGATTACTTCAAGGTAATCTTCTGCCTGAATCAGAGCAAGATGTGGTTAGGCCCCATCTTCACCGCCACCCTCTCAAGGAACACGGTGTGCAAAGCTAGACGTGATTGAGCATCCAAGGCAGGGGAAGACCTTCTTTTCCACGTCTGCTGCCTGAGCGACGGCTGCTCAGTGATTTATAGAATTCTGCAAGTTGTCAACGGTCAACCGGCCCAACTAGACCCCCATGGGGCCACCTGAAAGAGGTCAACTCAAGGGAAAACCTCCTTCACAGGGGATGAAGTTGCTATGGAAACCACTTTGGCAACAAGATTGTCACCATTTAGACATTTTCAAAATAGAATCCGTGAAATCAGAGCAACAGCAGACCACTTGTCAACTCATAAAACATGAGTCACCATAGCTCTAGGGGAGGGGTAGAGGTGTCCATGGCATTCCAGGTCCTGACATTAACAGATTAACAGATAATCAGAGTTGGAAGGGACCTTGAAGGTCATGTAGTCCAACCCTCTGCCCAAGTGGGAGACCCTACACCATTTCTGACAAATGGCAGTCTAATTTCTTCTTGAAAGTCTCAAGTGATGGCGTTCCCACAACTTCCGAGGGCAACTTCTGTTCCATTGGTTGATTGTTCTCACTGTCAGAAAGTTTCTCATTTCCAGGTTAAATCTCTCCTTGATCAGTTTCCATCCATTATTCCTTGTCTGGCCTACAGGCACTTTAGAAAATAGCTTGACCCCTTCCTCCCTGTGGCAGCCCCTCAAATATTGGAAGACCGCTATCATGTCTCCCCTGGTCCTTCTCTTCCCTAGACTAGCCAGGCTCAGTTCCTGCAACTGTTCATTGTATGTTTTTGCCTCCAGTCCCCTAATCATCCTGGTTGCTCTTTGTACTTTTTCTAGTCTCAACATCTTTTTTATAATGTGGTGACTAAAACTGGATGTAGTACTCTAAGTGTGGTCTTACTAAGGCCTTATAGAGTGGTATTAGTACCTCCCTTGATCTTGATTGTATCCCTCTGTTAATACAACGTAGGATTGCATTAGCTTTTTTGGCTGTTGCTGCACAATACTGGCTCATATTTAGCTGGTTGTCCATAAGACTCCAAGATCCCTCTCACAGTTACTGCTATTGAGCCTGGTTTCACCCAGTGTACTTTTGGTTTTTCTTGCCTAAGTGTAGGACTTTACTTTTCTCTACACTGAATTTCATTTTGTTAGATACGGCCCAGTGTTCTAGCCCAGGGGTCCCCAACCACCGGGTCCCGGACTGGCACCGGTCCGTGGAACATTTCCTACCGGGCCGCTGGTTTGCTGGGCGCTGGCATCTTGTTTCGATGAGAAAGTGCTTCCGGGTGAGCTTTTCCGGTTGGAAAGTGGCATTTGGGTCCTGAAGGAATCCTCGCGCCTTAGTTTCATCGAAGGGGGGGCGGCTTCAAACGAAACTAAGGCGCGAGGATTCTTTCAGCACCCAAGGCAAGGCGAGCCGAGCGACCGTCCCGAAGCCCATCGACAAAGGTACAAAAGAGGAGTTGAAGGTGGCGGGGAGAAGCGGGGGATGGCTGGCTGGCCGGTCGCTCGGCTTGCCCTGCCTTGTCATGCGTGCTGATGCCGGTACCGGGCCGTGGATCATTTTGTGATGCCAGTACCGGGCTGTGGCACAAAAAAGGTTGGGGGCCACTGTTCTAGCCTGTCCAGATCCATCTGGATCTTAAGCCTATCTTCTTGGGTGTTAGCTATTCCTGCCAGCTTAGTTATCACCTGCAAATTTGGTAAGTTCCCCTTCTATTCCCCATCAGTTCAACATCACTATTTGAGCAGTATCTCATCTCTGAATTTCATTGGTTGGGGAACATGAATGGGGTCCTGTGCTTATTTGTTTGACTTGTATCTTAGCTTTATTTTGATTAACACAACATCCAGTACAGACAGTAGTGCTCCTTGTATTTTTCCCTACAACCTCTGCCCTGTGAGATGGGTTGGGCTAGAAGAGTGATGTTCTCAAGCATCTCAGGGAAACTATAGAACTAAATGGACCTTTATTATTACATAGCAATAGCACTTAAGACTTATATACTGCTCCATAGTGCTTTACAGTTCTAGACAGTTTACAATGTCATCATATCACAACATCTGGGTCTTCATTTTATCGACTTTGGAAGGCTGGAAGGCTGAATCAGCCTCAAGCTCAAACACCAGGCTGTGGGCAGTTAGCTTGCAATACTGCATTCTAACCACTGTACCACGAGGACTCATTACATTCACCTGCATTTTGAGGAATTCAGATTCATGTCTCGCTGGACTACATAGATTGGGCTTTTTGAGGTGAACAACTAAGGCCAAAGTCATGGTTCATCCAATGACACATATAATAGCTTCTTCTGTGAATATATAACAAGTTGAGCAATTACTGATTTTCAACTGTCAGAAATGGTGTAGGGTCTCCCGCTTGGGTGGAGGGTTGGACTAGATGACCTATAAGGTCCCTTCCAACTCTGATTGTCTGTTATCTGTTAACTGTTTGGATATTTGGGAAAGCAGCAGCTCTTCGGATTTGAAATGTTTGTTACCTGTCTTTGGTTAAAATATATTTATAGGGTCCATCTTGCTCCTATTGACTGAACCCTCACAAGTATCTGCCTCTCTTAGGCAGAAGAACTCATTGATAGGAAATATTTGTTCATTCATTCATTCATTCATTCCCTTTATCATTTTTACAATTAACTCTAGGCTGTGAACATATCCAATACGTCTTCCTCTTCTTTTTCCCCCGCAACATGTTCCGAGTTTCCATAGGAGAAGGAACTGAACGATGTAGAGAAGGTGAAATCCGTTTGCAAAATTGCCCACTGACCTGGAAGAGGTTCTGAAGCAGATAATGAAGATATGCAGGCTGGTCCCTTGATGGCTCCCTTCTGGGAGCTTAGATTAGGTCACGTCACCCTTAGAGCCTACAGTTCTAAGACTTATGGTTGTTATGTGATGAGCAAGTTCCAGTATTAAGCCAGACAACTCTTAAGGCCCATTTTCAAAATTTCACCTTGCATGGCATACATACGTTGGAAAAGTAATTTTGTTCAGAAGACCATTTAAAAAAAACCAACCTCCTACTATCAATAATTAAAGAATTTGTTCCAATTTAAGTAACCAGAAAAAGTCAGTTGGGTAAAAGAAGAATGTGACAATTTCTGTCTTTTTTCCTTGATTGGAATTTGAAAGCACACTGGTTCTAAAATGTCGTGCACCTGTACCACGCTGCAGTTCTCATGTGTATCAGATGGCACATATAATGCAGTTGAAGTGCTGGATATGCTGAATTTAAAACACACAAGCGAACACTCTGTTCCAAGGTGACTCCGATTAAGCCCATAAATCTTAGCTTTGTCTCAACAGGCCTTTCTTAATCTAGGAGAGCAGTATTTCACAGAAAGGCCCAAAACAAGAACATAAAAGGCAGTGGTCAAGATGGGAATATATAATACCTCCGTGCTTCTGCTATATGTGCGTGTCTTATTCTTACAACCCTATTAATCTGTACATGGCCATCATGTTGCTAGAGAAACAAACCAAGTTCCAAGTTCAGATGATCCACTAAGTCACCTTGAGCCACTTAACATGCTAGTATATGTGAGTTGAATACGCTTAACAATGGTTAGGATTAACCTGGTTGACACCGAGTCACAAATTAACCATCCAGACAATGTAGTATGTTATTGAGTTTAAGAACCAAGCTGTTCACTTCACCCCCAACCCACTAGACACAATTAGAGCAGCCTCTAGCAGCAGAGTGATATACGAATGTACTAGCTCTCCAGTGTCATTAATTACTGCATTTAATCATCTGCCTCCTATGCATGGCATTTATAAGATTGGTTGTGCTAACCGGTTCTCCAAGAAACTTTATGAAAGTAATAAATGTAATAAAATCAAAGTAATACGTGTGAGGTTTTTTTGAGGAAAGCCACATGAGTGTGAACTACTCAAATCTATTTGTTTAGCTACTATCAATATTAATAGAACATGAGCTAAGTCTGAAATAGATATCCAGAAAGGAAGAAAAGCTGTATGATTATATTCCTTCTTCTGGGAGAAGGATCTGAGGCGTGCTCTTCTTCAAAGACATCCTTGGTACCATTCAAGGACAGATTGCCTTCATCTAAGATTCATCTTTTTGCTGCTTCTTCTGTCTTCTTAAATAGTAAATGTGACCCACTTTTCCCCCAAGCATACCTTCCCTTCACAAGACACGCACTTGTTTGTAGTAACTTTGTACAATATATCAAGACGCAAGAATGGAAACAAAGCTGGCTTTTTTCTACTGATTTTTTTTAATTTATTATAGATCTTGGTAAAAGGATTACATGCCATTAAGATATTTTAAAAGAAATGTTAAGATCAATCGTTGACTAACAATTTGCTATTCATTACTGTTCAATACTGATAAGTTTCACAAGAAGAAAGGAAAAAAAAAAAAATCTGACTGAGGACTTCAAAAATGCCACATTCCAAACCAAAAGTGACACAGAAGAGAGACACACCCCCGAGTGACGGGAGAGAAAAAGGTTCTTGGATGCTTCTGATCTTCGTATCAGAGAGCCTGGAAAACTAGAATAACAGAAAAGGTAGTGAACTGACACAGATCGAAACTGAATTTTTTAAAAAAACGTTTTTAGTTTTTGCAAATGCATTAAAGTTTTTTGCTGGTAGATGTTGCCTGCTAAAAAGCAGGATTGAAAACAGACAGACAAACAAAGAAACAAAAAAAACCCTGAAGCTTTGTAAGAAACCCAAATATCTAACAGAGGATCGATTGAAAAGCAGCACCTTAAAAGCATCAGTGCTGCTGCTGTATCATTTTTAGCTCATATCAAATCTTCATACAAGGAAGACTGATTAGAATCGCAATAATCTGGGAGTGTTGGAGGTAAATGTTTTTCTCCTTTTGTCGCCACCCTAAATAAGAGAGTTGGTATTTTAAAATGTTCAAGTGTTCATGATATACCCAGGCAGCTCTGAAACAAGCTGAAATCAGCAGGGTCACCCTCATCAAAACTGGGTTCAAAGAAACCATCACTTCCCCTGTCTGGAGATTTATCAAGCCTTCAGTTGATGCCTCCCAAGAAATGACAGCTCAGTTTTGGCCCACAATTGATGCCTCCCAAGAAATGACAGCTCAGTTTTGGCCCACAATGGGCACAGAAAAACTGGATTGAGAAAGCGCCCCACCTCCCGTGTAATTTCATCTCAAAATCGCAGCAAATTCTGAAGTTGAGAGAGAAAATGTTTTTAAGCAACTTGAAAGAATAGGAAAGTTGACCATTAAACAAAACCTTTTTTTTTTAAAAAAAAATGATGGTTTAACCCCAGTAGAAGTTGCACGTCTGTAGAGTATTTCAAGCTTACAGATCAAACTAGTAGCTTTGATAGCAGGCAAACATAGGCAATGCTCTGCTATGTACAGGAAAGAGAAACCAACAGCCCTAAAACTAAGGAGCTAGAAAAGAAAAAGATATCAGGATGGTGTCTAGACTTCAAGGCGGTGTCCATTTGATGGGATTGGACCCCAAAAGCCTGAAGGATGGGAATTACTTAGAATTCTTCAAGAATTCAAATGTACTTGCAAATCTTTTGATTCAAGTAATGAAGCAGCTGGTTTGTATCAATGGCTTCTGAGCATCTTAGAAAGTGATGGAAGAGGTCATTGGCTGCTTGCTAGCATGATCTTCAAAGCTTTTATTCTATGCCATGATTTTATTTGGCATTTCCTGGAGCTCTAAAGCTTGTCTCAAGAAAGTAGCTAGGAGAATACCAAACAAGATACTGCAATATATGCTATCACAAGTTTTTTTTTTAATGAAAACAAGTGTGGAGAATCATGCATATTTCAAACCCTACCCCAAAGTGGAATGTGGTGGGAAAAGAAACTCCATGGCTGTGAGAATTGAAATTAAAAAAAAAAAAGGTAATACCAACAAGATGAAGACATCTTCTGGAGACAATAATAGAAAAACTGAAAGACTGGACAAATTTGATGGCAAACATGCTACCCAGAACTCCAGATAATATGAATTAAGAAGTATGATTAATCTGCAAGAATTCTAAATTCAAATCCGAATGCCGTCGATAATCAGTTTTTAAGATGGATTTTACACATAAGAATCTTTATGGTACAAGACGTTATTTGATTAACGTAAGTCTTTGTCATATTTATGGCTGCTTTGAAAGACTCATGGAAAAAAAGAGATGTTACCTGAATAGGTCCAATCGTCACCTTCAACAAATTGTAATCATATTTATTTAACAAAATATAAAATAGACATGCAAATTCCAAACAGCTTTATCTCCTACATACAAAGAAAGCTTCCCAAGAATGTCTAGGTACCACTGTGGAAGTTAAGAAAAGACCATCCAAGAATGTGAACAAAAGACATTCAGGGTGGCTTAAATACTGCACATATTTGGGGAGGAGGCCAGAGCCACAGATTGTTGGTAAAGGTCCCCAAAACAAGTTCATGAAATTGATGCTAAGATAATGGTTTGGTCTGCTGCTGAATTTTTCCTAAGCAATTTCCCGGACCCCAGAATTGATGAAAATAGCAGAATTTGCCAAATTTAATTATACTCCCAGGGGCAATACATACCAGGAATTCATATTAAAAACGGTAAAAAATTGTCATTCTGACCTTGAGGAAAAAAAATGGAGGAATTCTTTCCCTGTTAAGCCCCAACAGGAAGTATTGGCTCACAATCCTAACCATAATTTAGCCATAGCCTCAACATTATCTATGCCGATCGAGGTTGCTAGAAATTACAGCTTAAAACATTTGAAGGGGATTTGATTGGGGAGATCGTTATAAATTGTTGCTAAGCCATAGATGACTTTTGATGAAAAGGTGGACTGCTCCTGCTTCTGAAGGCCAGGTATCTTCTCTTAGGATACTGGAGATGTTTAATTTTACGGCTTTTTGCATGCTGGGGCGGGAACCGGGAAAGATCCAAAATTGAAATCAATTTCTTGCAAGACCAAACAGTAATAAAGGCATCCTAGCCATCAGAATATAATATCAGTAATGTCACTCTGGATTTTCAATATGAACCAACAATGTGAAAAAGTAGAAAATCTCTCATGGATATTTTTTTTTTTAACTCTTGCAACCGTTTAAAATGAAAACAACTGCCTCCATTTTACACACCTACCTATTTATTGGCTCTTTTCATATAGTACATCTGGATCATTCTCTGACGGAACGTAGCAAAGGTATCCTCTTTGTTCTTCCCTGCAACACCCAAGCCCTCCCCTGCCGAGGTAGAGCCCCTATAGGAGGCAAAAAAGATTAAAGTAAATATGAAGACATCTCAATTTCTTTACTGTCAGCTCCAATGACAAAGTGCAGGATGAATAAGGAGGGGGAAAAAAAACCTTAGTTGCCAAGCCTTCAAAATGATAATGAAGTTTGAAGTTGTTGATCTTAGTTACTGGGTGCCTAAAATCAGCTGCGGTGTAAATTTCAGAGGCTTGCAAAAACTACCTGGTCATCTTTCCAAAGGAATGAAACCTGCTGTAGTTATTTTCTAGAAGATCTGTTAGAAGGCAATTAACTTTCACTATCTAAGCAGTACCCCAGATTGCGAATACGTAAGACTTTTTATTCCCAGAAAAATAATATCTTATCCTGTTCTTTCTCCCAAGGGAGCTGAGTGACATGAATAAGATTCTCAAGGAAAGTTTGGGGGGTGGGGAAGGGGGAGGAAAGGAGCTAGAGAATCCTCCAGAAAATTCCATTAGCAAACAGGGATTAGAACTTAGCAGCTCTTCCTGAGGTCTAAACCAACCGCTTATCCGCTACCAAGAAAACAGAAGATATCCATTGTTACAAAAACAGAAGGAGATGCCATGAAGGCCAGGAAAAGGAATGGCCTCCTCAGCTTGTTTCCATGGGCATCGTTCAGTGGAATCAAAGGCCTTCTACCATTGAAAATAATGGACCTCAAAAGATATAGTTATAGTCTCTAATGATCAGCAATATGCTCTCTCCAATTTCCTTTTATTCTTCCGGCTTCTCCAAAAAGAGCAGCAATAAAGGCCTGTTTTTTATGAAGTGGTATGACCCTTGGCAAAAGATTTTGGAGGCGCTGCTTTTTTTTAGGTTTGCAACTTGGGGAAAAATTGTTCTGAGTTACACGCAGAATCCAGGATTTAGAGAGAGAGAGAGAGAGAAAATCAATTTGGAATAGAAGCAATAAGAGTGATGCCTTTTTTAAAAAACAACAGTCCTATATAAACAGTCCTGTATAACTCAGGGGCTGCCACAAAGAAGAGCGAGTCAAGCTATTCTCCAAAGCACCCGAGGGCAGGACAAGAAGCAACGGGTGGAAACTATCCAAGGAGAGATCCAACCTAGAACGAAGGAGAAATTTCCTGACAGTTGGAACAATCAATCAGTGGAACAACTTGCCTCCAGAAGTTGTGAATGCTCCAACACTGGAAGTTTTTAAAAAGATGTTGGATGACCATTTGTCTGAAGTGGTGTAGGGTTTCCTGCCTAAGCAGGGGGTTGGACTAGAAGACCTCCAATGTCCCTTACAACTCTGTTATGCTATTCTATTCTAAAATATAAAGGAGGAGAGGGGAAGACCAAAGTCAAATGGGTTGAGATATAAATGAGATATAAAGAGTAAGGGTTTTCGAAAAAACCTTTGAGATTAACTTTTCTCTTAGAATAATATTTCCAAATGTGTAGATCATGGTGAAAGAAACAGCAAACGTATAAAAGATTCAAGCCTTTTGTATTAATTATCCCGATACGGGAAAATCATTTGGATCTCTTTTCACTCTGTCATCAAATATTAATCATGTATCTAATAAGGCACCTTCCAACAGGGGAAGTCTATTATAATTGACAGGAAGATGTAGCTGTTGTATTCTCATTAAGAATTTCCTGTGGCATTTTCTGGGCCAAATGTAGAGATTTCATCAATCCAGAGATATTTTTTTAATTATACACTGCCTAGAGTTCCCTCTGTTCCAAAACATGATCAATAAATACAGGTAGTCCTCGACTTACAACAGCACAGTTCATTTAGTGACCGTTCCAAATTACAACGGCACTGAAAAAAAGTGATCTATGACCGCTGCAGCATCCCCATGGTCACGTGATTTGCATTCAGATGCTTGACAATTGATTCACATTTATGACCACTGCAGCGTCCCCGGAGTCACATGATCCCCTTTTGTGACCTTCTGACAAGCAAAGTCAATGGGGAAGCTAGAGTTACTGTTATTAATTTAAGAACTGCAGTGATTCACGTTAACAAATGTGGTGAGAAAAGCTGTAAAATGGGGCAAAAGTCACTCAACAGATTTCTCACTTAGCAATGTTGGGCTCCATTTCAGTCGTACGTTGAGGACTACCTGCATTGTGTGTGAACAGGAACAGAACAGACTATTTAGGGGTCTTTGTCTTTGCAATATTCAATTCTGCATGATTATTATTATTATTTTGGGACTGCTATAAAGCTCTGGGATTCTGACCTGTGTCTTTCGCGTGGTTGGAGGTTACATAAAGGGATACATGGTTACATGGATGAATAGTCCCATTGGGATTGAAGCAGTCTTGATATTTAAGGGATTGGCAGAGTAGGGGGATGAAACAGAAAAGCTCAGGTGCATGAGCTGGCCTTCAGAGAGGTGAAACAATCATAGACCATTTATTGAGAAACAACTGTGCCAAATTTCATATAGGAAGAGGTAAGCACTGCACAAATCAAAGAGAGATTTCAGATAAACTAATATCTTATCATCATGAGCTTTCTGGATTGTAAGATAAGATCTACTGCCTAGACTGTTCTTCCACCTCAGTTCAATCTCCCTCCTTGAAACAGTCCGAGGAGATGGAAAACAAAGAACTGGAAGCCCCTGAGAGATTAGACAGACAGAGTAGTTCACAATCCCTGGTAAAGAGAGAGCGAGAATAAGAAATGGCTCGATCTGGTTTGAATTAAAAAAAAAAAAAAGGCAGAGCAGCATAGGAAGTTCTGGAATACTTCCAAACCATCTTGAGCAAAGCTGCTCGGAAAGGATGCACCGAAGTAGGTCAGCATCTTAAGAAACGGAAAATGCGCAGTCGATTCCCTGTGTTTGAGCACTGCCATCCTGAGACCACAGCGGAAATGCTGTCCATTTTTTCCTGGACACTCCTAGTGGTCAAGAACATGAAAACTGGTGTCATTTAACTAGTGGCTGAGGCTCTCTGCTCTAACTTATAATATAGAAATTAATAAAATGTTGCCAATATTTGGGTGGTGCTGATTAATGCGATGTGGGATCAAATGTCCCAAAGGTGCTTTTTCAAGAGGCAACTGGTGTTTCTGGTTTTTCTTTGAAGACGTTTCGCTTCTCATCCAAGAAGCTCTGACAGGATAGTGGGGAATGGAAGGATTTATACTCCTTGCGGACAGCTGGAGTGTAAACTGAGTAGAAAAGTATAAAAGAGGAATATAAATCCTTCCACTCCCCACTCTCCGTCAGAGCTGAAGAAGCTTCTTGGATGAGAAGCCCAGTTGCCTCTTGAAAAAGCACCTTTGGGACAACCGTGACCTGGATGGCTGAGAATCCCTATAGACATGGGATCAAATGGCAGCTCAGAGGAAAGCAAAGGCATCCATATTGTGTTCTGTGCCTTGGGAATAATGGTAAATTGGAAAAGATTCGGCAGCGATTAATCCTCCTTGACTCCACGTACTGGAAGATTACTAAGGCAGGAGACAAAACGAAAATACAAAAGGGAAATGGGCAATTCAGCCATGGAACAAAACCACCCAGCTCCTCTGCCTAGTGCTCAATTATCACATCATGACATACAATAGCAATATACTTTCTTTTACAGAGATTATCTAGAAAGCACCGAACCCTCTTCAGTTGTTAGCACAAAGAGAAAGGTGGATGGGGAAGAGTCAGATACGGTCCAGAAAGTTTTGTCAGTGATCTTGTTGCTGAGGGATCTTGGGGATACTGTAATCTGAAGGACAGAGCTGGCAAACAACTAGTGTCTGACAACAGCCACTGCCTCTTCTGTAGAATCTGGGAAAACAGGGAAGGAAATGAATTAAATCTAGCAAGTTTGTGCATCCAGAATAGATATTCTACTGCAGGGGTCTCCAGCATGGGCTGGCTGGGGAATTCTGGGAGTTGAAGTCCACAAGTCTTAAAAGTGGCCAAGGTTGGAGAGCCCCTACTCTACCGTACGATTGTGCATGCCCTGTTGAACCTACTCAATTACCCTATACCATTACAGATAGTCCTTGACTTACAACAGTTCGTTTAGTGACCGTTCAAAGTTACAACGGCACTGAAAAAAAGTGAGTTATGACTGTATTTCACACTTACGACCCTTACGGCATCCCCAAGGTCAGTGATCAAAATTCAGACCCTGGGCAACTGACTCATGCTTATGACGGTTGCAGTGCCTCAGGGTTCATGCGATCAGCTTTTGCAACCGTTGTGACAAGCAAAGGGAAGGGGGAAGCCCGATTCGCTTATCAACCGTGCAACTAACTTAACAACCGCAGTGATTCACTTCATAAGTGTGGCAGGAAAGGTTGTAAAACAGGGCAAGATTCACTTAACAAGTGTCTCGCTTAGCAACAGCAATTGTGGATGTAAGTCACGGACTACCTGTACATCCCTAATTCATCCATTCCAACAATGTACTGACAGACTAACAGCGGTTTTTCGGATGTCTTTCCAACCCTGATATTCCCTGATATTTTGTAAACTGGAATATGAAGATTCAGGCCTGTATGTGGAAAGCGGAAGCAACCTAAGAAGGAAGGCCCTGATGAGCTTAGGTTCACCTACTTTGCATGGAAAGTCCCCATCTCGACCCTAAACATTTCCAGAAATGAATCGTAAAGGCCCTGATGAGGAGAAAGCAAGATTTACTAATGTTTAATCACTAGTTGTTGCTGGGTTCTAAATTCAAGATTACACCAGGAATTATAGAAATTTAGAATCCTTCACCATCTGGAGGGGTACAGGATCACACTGCTCTAATGTGCAGTTATTTATATTTCAGTTACAAATTCTTGCTATCAAATTGGAAGTCACCGTGGGCTGACACTGAGGCTTTGTACATTGTGAGCAGAAGCTATACGGCTCGGGATTAAATTACTATTTTCAAAAGGATTGAAGGAAGGAGGAGGAGTCAGATACTTCTTTCTCATTTATTCGGAAGACTGATTTAAAACGCTTTCAAGGTAACGGAAGATTAAAGAAAAACTCAAGAACATGTTAGCATCAGATAAGGCAAGGGAAAAGGTGGCAGAAATCTGATCCATGATGAAGGAAGACTGGACCACTTCAAAGACACTCCTATGAAAGTTGGGGAATTGCAGTCCTTCAGGTACTGAATACAACATCCTCTGCCATGGATACACTGTACTTGGCTGGGGCTGATGGAAGCTAGAGTACAATAATATTCAACCCAAAGACATTGGATTGGCTCCAAGAGCATACAGCAGGGAGAAAATGGAGAATTACAGAAATACTTGTTCACAAAGAGGCCAGCACTGAGGAAATAAATGCCACCTCACCTCAAGCACATCTTCAAAGGAAACAAACCCTTGAGGTTTAGCACAAGTACATTGCCAGGAATTCTAGAGGTCATGTTGATGCAAGAAGAATCACATTGTTAAAATAGACCGGAAAACCTATAACCTATCTCCTATTCAGACAATGACTATTTGGATGATGCAAAGAGAACAAGAGTACAATAGGATCTTGGATTTCTGGGAAATGGCTCTCAGAAGACGACCGCTGCCTCTGAGAGATACCTAGTTAAGTGTGTGCTACGGTTTTCTCAGTTTGTTTTAAAGAGACAAGAGGCAGAGACCGATAACCCAGAAAAAGCTATCTTGCTACTTGCTAATCTCAACACACGGGCACATACACAGTAACTACGTACATGTGTGTTCGTATAGGGATGTGTAAAGGTAAAGGTTCCCCTCGCACATACGTGCTAGTCGTTTCCGGCTCTAGGGGGCGGTGCTCATCTCCGTTACAAAACCGAAGAGCCAGCACTGTCCAAAGATGTCTCCGTGGTCATATGGCCGGCATGACTAAACACCGAAGGAGCATGGAATGCTGTTACCTTCCCACCAAAATGGTCCCTATTTTTCTACTTGCATTTTTACCTGCTTTCAAACTGCTAGGTTGGCAGGAGCTGGGACAAGTAACGGGAGCTCACTCGGTTACGCAGTGCTAGGAATTCAAACTGCCGAACCTTTCTGGTTGACAAGCTCAGCGTCTTAGCCATTGAGCCACCACGTCCCCTGTGTCTATATATAAAATATATAATTAAATAACATGTGTATGGTAACTAGAATGTTTGAAGATGGTTCCTGGGATAGAAAGTTTACTTGGCCACTGTTAAGTGGGAAAATGCTAGGAAGAAAAAAAGTATTGTCGTTTAGTTATGTGCCCGAAGATTTTGCTTTGGAGTAGTGGACTGTTAGTCCAATAGGGGCACTGGGAAGACTTGCAAGGATGAAAGTGCTAAGTAATGATGTTTGTGTTGGAAAAATGTCTGGGGGCTGGGAGACAGGATATTGGAGTAAATGGATGACTCAGATTGGTAGGAACAGACCAAGGCTGGGGAATTCTAGGAGTTGAAGTACATACATCCAAAAATTGACAAGGTTGAGAAACCCTGCAATAGACAATGATGGAGATCTGTCCAAGAGCTGAAACTGAGTTGCTGGAATCCTTGTTTACGGTGTTTTTTAGGCAGATAGCTGCAAAACATCAGTAACAAACACAATGGTCAGAGCATGGAAGCAAGTGAGGCAACAGTCTATAGATTAAAAGTTCAAATCTGGAACGTATGAACTCATGGTCTCTGGTCAGGTATGTGAGAGAAATGGCAACAGCACCGGAGATCTGAGAAGGGAGGGAGAGAGTGACTTGCACTGGCTAATGGCTGAGAAAATGGTAACAGCCATGCTGGCACATAAGCAACAACCTCTGGAGAATAGATCAAGGTGGCTAGAAGCCAGGGTGGAGCTGAAGGGTCTGGAAGAATCAGAATCAGATTGCCAAGGATTTATGGATCTTGTCCACAAGGTAAGAAATATGTCTCAGCAGTTAGCACGCATTAGAAGTACGTAAATAGCTTGGGAAGAGGCTCTGGGAGATGGTAGGTAGATAAAAATAGAGATCCTGAATTTAGTTAGAAAGTGGGAGGTCTTCAGTGCTCTTTGATCTTTGTTGTTTTCTTGCAGACATTTCATTATCCAACTAGGTAACATTATCAGTGATAGAAAGGAGTGGGGTTTGCTTCCATGATATAGACTAGTAGCTTGCACTGTCAGTGTGGGTGTGGTCTTAGCTGTTCCTCAGTGGGGAGTGGACTTCATGCATATTAATTTGTGTGTGAAAGGTGAGATTGACTGGACAGCAAGTATAAACTGGGGTGTTTAATGTCCAGCTGCACCTGCAGGAATGCCCTGTACATGATGGCGGACACTGGAAAGAGGCGCATATGGAAAGGATAAGTAGAAAATGGGTCCATATTCGCTGTCTGGGAGAGAAATAAATGGGTGTCAGGTTGAAGCGGAGGAGGTATAGCAGTGACACCAAAAAGGTTAATACAGCAGAAGGGGAACCTCCACACTGGTGTCCTACTAGGCCAGCTGTCCCAGTCCTGGGTAGCTGAATATAAAGTTCCTTGTCTCAAGCTGCTGCCAATAATTATCAAGTCTGTGTAGAATAAGACTTGACATGGAGTTAGATGAATGCACCAATATGGCACCCATTACTGAGACTTGGCTGGGCACTGTGGGAGATGTTGCCCTGTTGGACATCTACCCTTTTGGGTTTCAGCAGCGCAGCAGCCGTGATGATGCAAGGCTTGGGAAGGAGGGGTGGTCATTACTGCACGCAAAACAATTGCAGTTACTGGGAAGGCAGGCGGTTGCAGATGCCTGTGCATAAAATTAAAAGATATCAGCTGGGGCTATGGAGTCACCACAGGCTCATCTGAAGTACAGCGGCCCTGACACACGTGCTATAAGAGGGCACACACTGGATCTTTTTGGCTTTGCTGATGTTGACCGACATCCTGATCGCAACTATTGTACTCCTTGCTGTGTATGGGGCTACCTTTGAAGACAAAAGTGCTGATCGTTATCGATAAAGTCCTAAATGATGCAATATGGGGATGTATCAGGGACTACCTCATCAGACACGATTCTGCCCATCCGACTTGATCATTCTAGGACAGGGGTCTTCAAACTTGACAGCTTTAAGACTTGTGGACTTCAACTCCCAGAATTCCTCCTCCAGTCACGTTAGCTCAGGAATTCTGGGAGTCAAAGTCCACAAGTCTTAAAGCTGTCAAGTTTGAAGACCCTTGTTCTAGGACAGTGGTTCTCAACCTTCCTAATGCCGCGACCCTTTACTACAATTCCTCATGTTGTGGTGACCCCCAACCATCAAATTATGGCTCGGTTCCGAAGACCATCGAAAATACGTGTTTTCCGATGGTCTGAGGCGACCCCTGTGAAAGGGTCGTTCGACTCCCAAAGGGGTCGCGACCCACAGGTTCAGAACCACTGTTCTAGGAGAATCTAGAAGTCTGCTGAGGGTGCTACCCCGAGTGTGGTATGAGGCTGCATGAATAAGAACCTGGGTATCTTAACAGGGCCAGCTTTTCTACGTAAACTGTTCATTCAGCAAGATCAAGCTGGAGAACTTGCTGCAAAGTCCCGACCCATCAGGAAATCTTGAGAGCAGGGATCCTGAGAGCATCTCTTCCCAGGACCTGAGCCCCTCTGAAGTAGCCTACTCGAGGGGAGAGAGGAAAGTAGCACCTTCCCTGTTGGCATTTTGGAGGTCTACTAAAACTAGATCTTCTGGAGATCCTTAGGGCAGGCGTGTCAAACTCCATTTCATTGAGGGCCATATCAGGGTTGTGTTTGACCTCGAGAAGGCCGGGGGGGGCACACGGCCAACATGTCACTTGTGTTGGGGGGTGCCTGTGATGGCCTAAGCACCCTGCCAGCAAAAACAGGCTCCCGGGCTCTGCTTTCGGCTGTGACGGCCTCCTGCAACCCTCTGCCAGTGGAAACAGAGCTCAGGGGAAGAGGGACGGGACGACGCAGGTGGCCCTCGCAAGCTCAGTTTTCGCTGGCAGGGGCACCGTGGCACGGTCCTTCATTATTTCCAGGACAGCCCCGTGGGCCAGGCCTAAGTAACCCCGCAGGCTGGATCGGGCCCCCGTGAGTTTGACACCCCTGCTTTAGGGGTACAGATAATAAATATAGCTCCAAGGTTTGGTGAGAATACATTGTGAGAAGCCTTGTTGGTTGGAATGAGTTTTACTTCTATTACTGTTTTTATTTTGGCCTTGCTTTTTTTTACTGAACTGTAGGGATGTTCATTTCTCAGAGACTTACAGATTGGCGCAATAGGCACACAAAAATAGGTATGTTTTTTATTTCCTCCTGTGACTGGAGTGATGTGCAAATATTTAAAATGAAGAAAGAAAGAAATCAGTAAATGTCTTATTCTACATTCAGAGGGCTGTGATTCAGGCGAAATAGCCTCTGGGCTATCCTTTTACACACACAAAACAACTATTTTTGCTGCTGTTGTTTTAATGTGTTGGGTTTTACAATTTAAATGTTAGAGCCACCCAGAGTAGATCAGAAGATGGGAAGCGATATAAATGTCGTAAGTAAGTAAGTAAGTAAATATTTCAGTGCTGAAATAAATCAATCCCTTTGGAACATTCTGGATGTTACACTGTATGGAACAAAATAAAACTTTGTTTTTTCCTCTTTTTTTTTTTTTTGCACCAGGCTACAAAAATAGAAGGGTGATATTCCATGCTTGGTGCTCTCCTATCACCAATCACAGAATAATCAAGTAAGGGGATGATTTTTTTTTTAATTGTACAGGCAGATAGCAAAACATATATTCAGTTACTTCCACTATTTGTGGGTGGAAATTTAATTAAAGACAATCAAAATTTGCTTTATCGCAAGCTTGGGAGAGGAACTCCAAAGAAGCTTGGAATGTGTTGCGTCTCGAGTTACAAGAGCTATTTAAGCAGCAACAAATGTAAAAGCTTAGAATTGATACTAGGAAATAAGTGGAAACCAGACATTTGGACAACAATCAAATCCAAATGCGTGAGCGCTTAAATGCTCCTCTTGCCCGCTTCATACATACACTTTGACAGGTTCCTGGATGCCTTTGCCATGTAACCCGAGGCCATGCCCTTCTTGCCAACCCATTTTTTGAAGTATTTGGAAGCCAATGTTCTTCTCATTTAGTCTCTTATTATAGAATTCCAAATCCTTTGTTTTCTGTTGCTGACAAATAAAAACAAGATTCAACAGGCTGGAACATAATAAGGAGATGTTAAACACAACCATAAGCAGAGATCCCCAATGTTCGGGGGAAGAAGGGAAATAGGGATATTTTTCACATTTTGGAAACCACGTGACAGATGGTGAGAGCAAACAGCTGATGTGATCTTGACGTATTCATCAAAATGGGCCACCGATGGGTGGGGTCCATCCTAAAACATAAACTTACCTAAGGATAAATCTGCAACGACGCTCTCTTTACATCTTTTGTCTTGAGCCTCCCTAGAAACTCACCATACAGGTACTCCTTGACTTATGACCAGTCACATAGCGACCATTTAAATTTACAATGGGACTCTCCAGGGCTACCTGGATTCAGTTTTGATGGCCCGCCCCTCATGGTCATGTGATCACAGTTGTGGCGCTCGGTAA
Source organism: Pseudonaja textilis (assembly GCF_900518735.1). Next base: position 24,122,288 of record NW_020769318.1, on the reverse strand, counting down.
CAGCCTACTTGTATGGCCACTTGCAACATCTTGTGTCCCTATGATTTACAATGTGTATTTTTTCTGGAAACTGGTGTTTACTTTTGATGTCTAGCAAAAAAAAACAACAACCCTATTGCAGACAATGGATTCACTTAATGGTAATGATTCACTTAATGGCCACCGCAGAAAAGGTCGTAATTATTGGGCGTGATCACATCCTGACCTGCTTAATGACCAGCATGGCTTACAACTGTAATTCCAGGCTCAATTACAACCATAAATCGAGGACAGCCTATACCCAAGTTCCAGATTTTCTGTCTATTTTGAGGGCAGGTGGGCATATTTAGAAACAAAACTCCAAAATTCCAACCAGTCATCATTTTTTTAATCTTCTAAAAAAAACCCAAAAACTTAAGAACAATGTAGGGATGGACAAAACTAACCGATTCTGAAACTGACTGTTTTGGAGGATAAGGAATTGACAATCATTGCTCTATTTGATCAAGCATAACCTGGCTTTTTGATTCAAAGAATTTATTTCGGCAAAACTACTCAACCACTCCCAAAATCGATGGAAATAGAATATTCCCTGGAACATTCCGTTTCCTGATCAATGAATTTCCTACATCCTTAGGAACAACTTTAGGATATGCTTGGAAATCATGATTATTCCACAAGTTAGTGCTCTGTCCCAGTGTCACCAACCAGTGGGCTGGGAACCACTGGTGGTCCATGAGAAAATTTTGGTGGTCCACAGAGAAATGTCCCCCCCCACCCCAAAAAGCACAACCCCCAAAGCAATTATTCCAGGCTGCACGGGAACACAAGGCTGTGCTGCCCACATGGCCCATGAGAACACAAGGATTGCGTCACTTGCATTGCGAACAACACGAGGTAGTGAGGGCAGAGGGGGGAACTTGCCCCATTCGCCCCACGCGCCTCACCTGGCCACCAGGCTGCTTCTTTCCGCTTCATTCTTCTTCTGCTTTTGGCTGCACGCAAGGAAAACAGCAAAAGTCTTTGTTTCTCTCCCCCAAACTCCAAGGCATCCTGCTCCAAGAGGCTGTGCAACAAGTCTCACAAAGACTTCTGCTGCTTCTGCTGCTTTCCTTGCATGAAGCCAAAAGTCTCTCTCTCTCTCCCTCTAAGAACGGAGCTGGAGACGGTATCCTGCAATCCCAAATAAAGAATGATTGATCGGTAGGAAAATGGGGTGGGGAATTTTCCCATTGACTTTGCTGGTCAGAAGGTTGCAAAAGACATAGCAACGGTCGTAACTTTGAACAAGTTGCCAAGCATCTGAATTTTGATCACATGATCATGGGGATGCTGCAAACATCGTGACTGAAAAACAATCATAACTTTTTTTTTAATGTTGTTGTAACTTTGAACAGTGAACTGTTGTAAGTCAAGGACTAACTGTAGACTTACAACCACTTGTTTAGCACCTGTTCAGGGTTACAACGGCACTGTAACCGGCACTGTAACCTGCAAGGACTGGTTGCAAGTCATTTTTTTCAGTACCGTTATAACTGCATCGTGGTACAAATCAATGGATTCGCTTAAGAACCATGGGTGTGTCTCATTTAACAACTGCCCTGCTTAGCAAAAGAAATTCTGGTCCCAACTGCAGTCGTAAGTCAAGGACTACTTATATGCAGAACACATTCCAGCATGCAAATTCTAATTTGTGATCCAGTATGGTACTGTGTAGACAGTTGAACTTAAAGACAAGCCCCCGGTAACAGAATAGGAACAAAAATTAAACAGAAGAATTCTCTCCCAATCTTTATGGCGTATTATTCCATTCTGCATTACTTGGAGGAAAAGTAGCAACATAAATATCCCAGTCTTAAAAGAGAATCGTTTTTGCCTCACCTTCTTGTTTTTATACGAAGGATAGCCACGAGGTCGGTCATAAGAGATCCGCACCGGATCATGCACTAAAAAGCAAAATGAGAGGGTGAATCAATCCTACATCAAATAAATACTGTAACGCTTTGGGGCTTTAGAGGAAGAATCCACATAGATCTGTACTACTTTGACCGAAGAGATGCTTTCAGGAAGCCCAGGCAGACCAATGATGGAAACAGCTCTCCCTTGTCTCCAGCGTCAGACGCGGATGACCTCCAAACATGGTATATTAGATTAGCAGTAGGAAGTGCTGAAGCACTGGATCAGCCTCAATTTACCATGTAATTGAGAATCCTGTTTTTCATAACTGAAATATAATTCTGCTTTCAGGAACCCTAGGAGGAGGATGGAAAGCAGGAGGAGGGGGAAGTTCCTGTCTCAGAAATCTGCTCACTCGGGTTTCGTATTTGAGGGCTCTGAAAATATCTACAGACCCCTCACTTCCCAGACATAAACCGTTTCAACTCCTACCCTCAAAACGATGCTATAGAGCACTGCACACCAGAACAACTAGACATAAGGACAGTTTTTTGCCAAACGCCATTCCTCTGCTAAAAAATAATTCCCTCAACACTGTCCAACTATTTACAAAGTCTGCACTACTGTTACTATTAATCTTCTCATCACCTCTTATCACCCATCACCTCCCACTTGTGACTGTATGACTGTAACTTTGTCGCTTGTATCCTTATGGCGTATACTGAGTGTTTCCTAGTATGATTTGATTGCTTATTGTACCCTACGACTATTATTACGTGTTGGACCTGATGATTTTTGACTCTTAACGAATGTATCTTTTTCTTTTATGTACACTTGGCCAATAAAGAATTCTCTTCTCTTCTCCTCTCTTCTATTCATTATGATTCTTGACGAATGTATCTTTTCTTTTATGTACTGAGAGCATTTGCATCAAGACAAATTCCTTGTTTGTCCAATTACACTTGGCCAATAAAGCTATTCTATTCTATTCTATTCTATTCTATTCTATTCTATTCTATTCTATTCTATTCCAGCTGCATTCCTTGGACAGGGAAGGGGGAGGGGAGGTTGCTATGGTTACCTGCAAGGCCCTGTTGGCATTGAGCAGCGCTACCCTGCGGAAAAGGCAGTTGAGCTGGCTGCAGAGTGGCATCCCTGCCAGGTCTCAATCTGATTGCTGAGATGGCGGAGGACCTCCAAACCCAGAAAAATGGCTGCCACAGCCGGTCAGAAATTTAACTCAGCTGAGAGAGTAACACACTTGAGAGATCCCACTTACTACAGGGGTGTCAAACTCGATTTCATTGAGGACCGCATCAGGATTGTGTTTGACTTCAGGGTGTGGAGGGTGGCCATCTCAACGTCATTCGTGTCGGGGGCACCTGGGGCGGCCAAGTGCTAAGGCAGGACTTCCCTCAGACCCTCCCTCCCTCTCATTATAATCTTCCTTCCTTCCTTCCCTCTTCCTTCTTCCTTCCCTTCTCTTTCCTTCCTTGCTCTCTTCCCATCTTCCCTTCTTTTCCTTTGTCTTTCCTCTTTCCCTTTCTCCTTTCCTGTCCCTTCTTGCACGCTCAAATACAAAAGGGGAAACATTTCTCCTTTTTTGTTTTTGTTTTCTGCCAGCGAAAATGGAGCTCAGGGGGGCCACACACACACGGCCCTCTCAAACTCCGTTTTCGCTGGCAGAAGCACAACTCATTATGGTGAAGACTCTTAGGCAACACATACCCTCAAATAAGGCTGGATCCACATGTATATATTACCAGACCGGCTTAACAGCTACATTTACATGACCTGCTACATTTGATTAGTTTTTAAATGTAGCATTTTTAAAAAAATCCCTTCGCTAGTTCTGCAAATCCAGTCTATTTGGACAATTCGGTGAATTTAATGGACTGTGTTGACCCAGATCATGACTTTGTTCAATTAACTGTGTTGTGCAAAACCAGTCTGAATATAGCACAAAATCAGTCAGAACTGCCAACTGCAATTAACTATACTATTTGCTAACTGTTTTCCAATACTTTTGACACCTGTCTGATCTTCAGCGAGAGAGATGGAGGCTAAGTGCAGCCCTGCAAGAAATATGTGGAAAAATGCTTTATAAGCCCTGAGATTTAGAGAGAAGGACACATTTTACTGCAGAACTGAACAAATAAAGAATAAGTAATACACTGTCAGAAACCTCACTGTACAAATTACCTGTCATTCAGACCCATGTCATAATTAGGAATTCAGAAAGAAATTAATAGATTTTCCTCATTCTTCTGCCTGCCACCAGCACAGACTGGTACATTTGCAATGAAACTGGAAAGCATGTAGCTCATGATTTAAAAAAAACTGGGTTTACACACTGAGTAAGCCACAAAATTGATTGCTAAGTTTAGACAATGGGCCCAAACCATTCCCAAGGCACCAGTATATGAGAATATTTAAAGCCCAGGGTTGAACGACGGTATCCTTGGTGATCTCTGAGCTTGATTGGTTGTTTTCCCCCAGATAACATTGGTGGTGTTAGCAAACCCCACACTTCCTAGCACTGATCATGTTATCTAGCTGTATAATGAAACGTCTGTATGAAAACAACTGACCTCAGAAACCACCAAGGACCTCCTCACACTTACGGTTTGGGACAATATGGGGACAAGGTCAAACACACTGTAGCAGGGGCCCCCAAACTTGGAAACTTTAAGTTTCTGGGAATTCTGGGAGTTGAAGTCCACAAGTCTTAAAGTTGCCACGTTTGGAGACCTCTGCACTATATAACCTAGCAGAAGCACCCAAAACATTTTCCCAGCTCACCTGTTGGTTCATCTATGAGACACACTCTCTTTGAGGCTGGGATCAAGCCCACTTTCAGGGATTTGCTACTGATTCTCTTGCGCCCAAAGGGGGTGCCCTGCATGGGTGCCTGTGCCGTTGGCTCTGAAAGGCCACTGGTCTCTCCTCCTTCTTCAGCGGTATTTGAATGCTCTGCTTTCATAAGCCCCTCCTCCAACATGGCTTCGTCTAGCTCCTCAGTTGGCTCTGCAGCTTCCTCCTCCTCTTCATCTCCCTCTTCATCTCCCATGTCAGCTTGGGGAGCTTCTTCTTCCTCCTCCTCCTCTTCCTCGTCCTCCTCTTCTTCCTCGTCCCCTTCTCCCTCCTCCAGGTTTCCCCATTCGCTTTCCTTTGGTTCAGACCTTTCATGGAAGCCACCAGATTCCTGCTTATCACTGAAGCTGATAGAGGGGCATAATTCATGGACTTTCATGCGATAAAACTTGAAGGCAGAACTCTCTGGATCCTGCAGAAATCTGGGGTGGGGTGGGGTGGGGAGTTTAGAACAGTGTTATTTATTATTACAATAATACTTGTAATACTAGTAGCAGGGGGGGAGGGGGTGTGCTAAATCTGCACTTTTCAGGTATATGAGGCCCTCGATTCCAACTGCAGTCCACAGGTAGGGTGAAAAACTTGCAGCCAAATTGCAGCAAATGGTCTTTCTGCAAGCTCTTGCCCTGTCTACACCAACCTGATCAGCTTTAAGTTTAAAGTTTCTGGGTGTTACTATAAAAGAGGACCTGACCTGGGGTGCTCACATTGCAGCCCTGGTCAAAAGGGCCCAGCAGAGATTATACGACCTGAGACTTCTCAGGAAATAACAACTGAATGAAAAACTGCTGGTGACCTTCTATTGCTGCACCACAGAGAGTATCTTAACTTACTGCACCTCTGTATGGTTTGCCAATTGCACAGTGGCAGATAGGAAAGCACTCCAGAGGGTTAATGTCATTGCCCAGAAGACCACTGGTTGCCCTCTCCCCTCTTTGGAAGAGCTTTATAGCTCCCGCTGCTTTAAGAAAGCTCAAAACATTCTCAAAGATCCAACTCATCCTGGGCACCCTTTTTTTGAACTATTACCATCTGGCAGATGGTACAGAATATTAAAAACAAGCTCAAATAAGATGAAAAACAGCTTCTATCCCAGGGCAGAAGCTCTGTTGAATTCTGCTGTATAGTGCAGGGTTGGTGTGGTGTCGGGGGTTTCCAATTCATGTGTGGATTGTGAAGGATGTGTGTTTGTGTTTATTTTCCTGGTCATGATGTGCACTGAAGATGGTGTTTGATTTCGTTGTATAAGGTGCAATGACAATAAACTAAACTCAACTCTGCAAAGAATTGCTTACAGCCTCCTCCCTCGAGTAACTTATGACCCAACAGTTTAAAAATGGATGACTTCACATCAAAGGGAATTGTATTTCTTCTTTTGTCTGGCAGATAGGGAGCCAGGGTGGCGCAATGGTTAGAATGCAGTATTGCAGACTGACTCTGCCCACTGCCAGCAGATCGAATCTCACCGGGCTCAAGGTTGTCTCAGTCTTCCATCCTTCTGAGATTGGTAAAATGAGGTCCCAGGTTGTTGGGGGCAATTGGCTGACTCTCTAAACTGCTTAGAAAAGGCTGTAAAGCACGGTGAAGTGGTATATAAGTCTAAGTGCTATTGCTCTAGTGTGGCCGCAATAAAACTGACCAGCAAATGAAATCCCACCTCTATGTTGATCAAATAAGAAGTGATCTTAGGCAAACGACTTGCTCTCCATCTCAGTTCCCTCCTCCCAGTCTGAAAAACGAGACAGCCGTCAATCCTTTTGCAAGTGTCTTACAAGGATTTCAACAAGGACAGCCAAAGTACCTCTGGGTTCTCTGAACTATTATTGAATCATTTCAAAGTATTTCTCTTATCCATTTGCACTTTTCATTGACAAGCAAGACCGGGGAGGAGCGGGGGGGGGGGTGTTGATAAACAACAAACCACTCACAACAAGTCTGGATTATCGGCACTGTTATCAATGCTGAACTGCTCAATTTCCGGCCCAACCTCAGCAACGAATTCAGCCAGCTTCTGAGCTGTTACCATGACTTTCGGGTCCACTGAAAGACAAGAGAAAGAAACCATCCAGGAAATGGGTTTTTTTTTTTTATTTGCAAGGAAACAGCACATGTAGAGGCACTATCAATACCGTCCTATTTTGAATGCCAGCAAAAGGCCAAATGAATTAAATCACATTCATCTGTTTTTAACCATTACTCCCTGAGGTAAAAAAAAAAATCCCGAAGACTGAGCTTGGGAAAACCGGCACGTAGTAGAACTTTTGCTGTACTACTCAGCCGCGACTCTTCCTTCATCAGGAACCTGTCCTCTACTATGCACTTACGCAAGGCTGTTGTGTGTGTGTGGGGGGGGACCTTTCTCCAAGGTTCAGTGGCTCCCCATATCTGCAATATGTGGAAAAATCTGATTCAGATGGTGCGTCAATCAACTAAATGTAAATTTCTGAAGAACAGATTAACAATTATGTTGAGATGATTGAGAATGAGAGCCGTTTAGAATCTAATGGTTCTTAAAAAAAAAAAATTATGTTAAGTGCACAGCTGCACCGGAAAAACGTGGACTGCATTTCCATCAGGCACCAAGCTGTGAAAGGGGTTTGGCAGGCAGTACCACTGTAGTCTATTTATCACCCAATCAGCCAAGCTGTAATCTACGATCTATTACTATGGCGAGCATACCTTCGGCATGTTTTGGTACATCATTCAAACCCTGATTGAACGTCTGATTGCTTAATGCAGCCAGATACTGGTATGTTTTGGACAAAAAAGGCAAAAGGTTGAGTTGGCTGAACCGTAACAGAGCAAAAGCTCATCTGCATTGATGATCTCTGTTAGGAATAACATAGGTTACCTAACGTAGTTTGGGTAAAATAATATATATAAACTATGATAGTAAGTTTAAGTGTGTGTCACTTTAAACTGCAAAGCATGTAATTTTGGGTGCGGTGTTGAACCGCCATAAGAGGGAGCAAGAGAACCTGACGATTGCTGACGATTACTGGTTTGATGGATTGATGGGTTTGTTAACTGCGTGTTTCCCTACTGCTGAGTTGCTGAACGTTGGAGGAAGAAAGGTGGTTTGACTTCTTCATATCTCTACTGCGAGGAGATATATTACTGGACTGATATTTGTAAGTTTACTGACCTCTCTTTTTCAACACTGAACTTTGCAACTGAATAATCCCCGGACAGACTGAACTAGTGAATGATATACGGACTGTTTTTTGACTATGCTATAACTCTTACTGGAATAAACTATTTAACTAGCACGGTGTATCTATTTTACTGAGTGTAAGCTACAAAAATGTTTATCTCACATATTTTGCCTGCCTGCTGTGCAGATTCTGCTAGGGTGTATCCCTAACACTCTCCAATCCTCCTGCTCTTTTCCTGCATCTCCTGTGGGCATGATGATCACAATCATAAAAGCGGAGGTGTCAGGCCCCTGGCGGAGACGGACTATGAGGGAGAGGAGGAACAGCCAACAGGAAGTGTGGCTCCGGAGGTTGTGGAGGAGGCTGGGGAAGGGCAGAGGCCTGCTGGACAGTCAGAGGAGGACCCAGGCCCATCCCCTCTCCATCCTAGGGCAAGCAGGGAGGAGAGGATAAGGGAGAGACGTGGTCTACTGGGGAGGAGAGGGCCTTGATCCTCTTCATGGGTTGCCGGTGTGAGATCTGCATAAGAGTTTGGACCTGTGTGCTAACAGACGCTGGAGACAAATTAGTGTTTTATTCCTAAAGAAAGTTTATCTTGGTTGGTGTTCTTCCAACGGATTGTCCCTGGTTATCTTCCTGAAGCTGGCAATTATCTATCCTGGTCTGTTGAGGAACTTTATTCAATGCGGTTTGTTTTTGGCTTTTGCTTCGTTATTGGCTCTTTGACTGTGAACTGTGTTTCTTTCCTTTGAAATGTTAATTTTGAAAATAGTTTTCTCCTCCACTGTGAACAATTTAACAGTGAAGCCAAGCTGAAGGCATTATAAAGACTTTTAGTTACGTTTTGGTTTTTGTTATAGTTCTGATATAGTCTGGGTCATCACAAGGAGATTCATCTGTCGCTCACTCTATGCCTGGCAACTTCAGCCTGAGACTGAACCTTCTTGGTTTTGTCTGTTTCTTCAAGTTGAAAGAAAGCAAAAACAAAAAAATATGGCGGTACATAACACAATTGTGTACAGGTGGTCCTCGAGTTATGACTGTAAGGGAGCCCGGAATTATCACTGTAAATCATTGCAGTTCTTAAGCATTTCACCATGTGACCTGACCTGCTTTTACAACATCGTTTGTGGCAGTCATTAAGGGAATCCATTTTACCCAACGGATATTTGTGCTGGAAGTTGCAAGTAAACCAGCAAAGCCAGCAGAACATAGGGGAAAAAAATCAGTCAGATGATCACAGGATGCTGCAAAGGTGTGCCCATAGTCAAGCCCTCAAAATGTGATTACATGACTGTGACGTGCGTGTGTGTGTGTGTGTGTGTGTTTGTGTGTATCTTAAACAGTGGAACAATTTGCTTCCAGAGGTTGTGGGCACTTCAACACTGGAAGTTTTTAGGAAGAGTTTGGGCAACCATCTGTCTGAAATGGTATAAGACCATGATGGCGAACTTATGCCATGTATGCCGGAAGTGACATGCAGAGCCATCTGTCTGGGCACGCCAGCCATCACCTGTTGCTCTTCTAGGTTCCAGCACACGCATGCGTGCTGGCCAGCTGATCTTTGCGCACACAGGAATGCTGGCAACCGGAAGAGCAGTTCCCTGGAGCGCATGCGTGCGCCAGCCAGCTGGTCTTCACGCACGTCTGCGTGTTAGAAACCAGAAGACCTGGTGGCCGGTGCGCATGTGCATGCCTGGAAGCTAAACTTCCGGTTGCCGGCACTCCCACATGCGTGTCGGGGAGCTGCCCTTCCGGCGTGCCCTTGCACGCTCCCATTGCCGAAAAGGTTAGCCACTGCTGGTATAGGATTTCCTGCCTAAGGAGGGGGTTGGAGTAGAAGACCTCCAGGTCCCTTCCAACTCTTCTAATTCTAATTTTATTCTATTCTATTTGTTTACTAGAACAAAATGTGGGCATAAATAGAATAGAATACCTTTATAGATAGAATACCTTTATTGTCATTGCATTCCACGAATACAATGAAATTTGAAAGCAACTCCAGCACACTGCCCCAAACACCACATCACAATCATACAACAGAGTATTTAAAAATTAAAATAATTAAAATAATGATAATAATAATTAAAAACCTAGTCTAAAACCTATCTAAAACATTTAGTAAGTTAAATAGTTTTAAAATGCCACTATATACATAGGACTAAATCACAAATGCACTGTTTGATTCAAGACAATTATTGCCTTGGAAAAGAAACTGTTTCTCAGTCTATTAGTCCTCATTTTAAGACACCTATAATGTCTCCCTGATGGTAACAGTTTGAAATATGAATGACCAGGATGAGAACGGTGGAGATTTTTAGTGCTCTAGAGGAGTTTGGTCTTCACAATCTCTTCCAAATAAGAAAGAGAATAACTGATGATTTTTTGTGCTGTGTTTGTAACTCTCTGGATCATAACATGAACATCTGAAACAGTCAGTCAGACTATCCTCCTGAGCACAGTTAATCCTGAAAGAAGCTCCGTGACATGGAACGAATGAGCAAAGTCACTGTAGCGACTCAACTGACAGCAGCAGAAAGTATGAAAATTAATTAGATAGGACATTAACATTCCTACTTCAGATGAAGGGTGGAATAATGATTTAGGACATGTTGTGTATAACTGGTTTCGAAGATATAATACTATTTGCAGTTATTATCAGTTGACAGGAAAAAAAAAAGTACAGAATGCTGGCTGGCCTTTAGCCACTGCTGCCTTCATTGGTTCAGACCTGGCCTATCTGAAGATCTGAAAGCATGCTTAGTAACTGAAGAACCCTGGCAGTTTCATTCGTACATTAAGCATTGCTGGATATTTAACCTCGATCTCATGGGTCCCCATTAATTTAAAGCAGGTGTGGAGCATTTGGGGTAGTAGCGGGTGCTTTAAAGGGGTTTTTAACATCCTGGATTTTTAAGGTTGGAGTCACCTATGTGTGAGTTGGGTGGCCAGATGAATTTGTTTAGTAAATAATAAATATGGCCCTTTTTTTGCACGCCAGTTAATTTTATGTGACCTGGTCAGTGATGGCATTCAAAAAATTTTACTACCGGTTCTGTGGGCATGGCTTGGTGTGTGTGGCGTGGTTTGGTAGGCGTGGCAGGGGAAGGATACTGCAAAAATCCCCATTCCCTCCCCATCCCACTAACCTGCTTTCCAGCTCCGTTCTCCTGTGCAGGGCAACAAAAGAAGACCCAGCCAATCAGCTGGGACTTGGGAGGCAGAGAAGAAATGGGGTTGGGGCCAGTCAGAAGTAGTATTCCAAACTACTCAAAATTTCCACTACCGCTTCTCTGAACTACTCAAAATTTCCGCTACCGGTTCTCCAGAACTGGTCAGAACCTGCTGAATACCACCTCTGGACCTGATGGTAGTCACAGTGAGGCTGCAAAAGCTGTACATGGGCCAGTATAGCACAAGGCCCAAAGGATGCAGCTCTGAATGATGCACAATGAATAGAGACACACCAGAGTGTGCGGGAAGCTTCAAGTGATGAAACTGGCTAAAAAGGCTTCCCCAGAGGGATATTATCTCTACTCAGTATAGGGATGCAGGGAGTCATTGCCTTACGACAGTTTGTTTAGTGACCATTCAAAGTTACAAGGCCACTGAAAAAAGTGACTTATGCTCATTGTTCGCACGACCGTTGTAGCATCCCCATGGTCATGGGATCAAAATCCGGACGCTTGGCAACTAGCATGCATTTATGACGGTTGCACTGTCCCGGGGTCTAGCTGGAGAACATGATTGATGACTCTTGGCTATGTATGTGTCCCCTTGGAGAATATGAATGATACACCCAGGGATGGAGGGAAGACCAGGGTGACAATGAATTATGTGTCTAAGAGTCGGCTACACCGAGGCAGTGCTGGACATTTTAATTCCCAATAAATCCTTTTAAAACTTTGGAAGTTTGGCTTGAGACTTATGATTTAAATGGGGGTAACTGCCGGAATCCTGACAGTGATCACCTTTTGTGACCTTCTGATAAGCAAAAGTCCATCCAGCTTCACTTAGCAACCACGATGCCAACTCAACAATTGCAGAGATTCACTTAAGAGTTGCGGCAAGAAAGGTCGTAAAAGGGGGCAAAACTCACTCAACAAATGTTTCAATTAAACAACAGAAATTTTGGGCTTGGCTGTGGTTCGTAAGCCGAGGGCTGCCTGCATAGTCAAGAGTCCTGTATCTCCATATTTAGCCTTCTCCAATCTTCTCCAATCTCCTTTTAAAGCCATCCAGCTTGATTAGACATTTCATGGTTCAGAACTCCATATTTCAGCCATGAGCACTTTGTGAAATAATCTTGGGAGTCTCCCACGTTCAGCTTGCATAGGACTGAGGCCTAGCTGGTTGTGTTTCCTCTTGGGAAGAGATCATTGGCTGAATATTACAACATACAACATTACAATAATTTATCATTCAAAACCGTAGGTGAATGATATCTTAACAACCATGATACTAACATAGCAACTGCAATCATTTGCTTAGCAACCGTGGCAATGAAAGGTCGTAAAACGGGGCAAAATTAACAAAGGTCTCATTTAGCCACAAAAAATTGGGGCTCCCTTGAGGTCATAAATTGAGGACTACCGGTATTTCACCATCAGAGTGATAGTGAACTGCTATGCTGAATGCATTTGCCCAACTGGCTCTGTAGGCATTCTGCAATGGGCTCTATTTAACTATGCTATCAGTTCACCCAGTGGAGTTGTAGATGTGCAAGACCTTTGCTGAGGCAAGACAACCCCTGACCAATGGCCTTGGACTTCACGCCACCTTAAGTGGAGAATCCACACAGGAGTAAAACAGCCAGTCATATTCCCTTGGGTTGCTCTGCTTTACAGGGTCAGTGAGGGCCACAGTTTCCCTCCACTGTTGGTCAAGAGGTCACACCAAACTGCTGGAACACAAGCCTGAACTGAATACTTGAATGGCTTGAGAGGGAAGCCATTATTTATTTTATATGCATTCACTATTTTAAGATGCCCACTCGGCATGGGGCCTCGAGTAATGAAATGTGAGCAAAAATTAATATCAGCAACAAGAACAATCAAAAGTCATCTTACTAGGGCACATCCCCTTGAAAAACAAGCTCACTAAACACCCTATCATAATGCCAGGATTGTATTTGGGCAGAATTGGAAAAATGATAAAATACTAGCAGAGGGAAAAGTGTTTGAGAAAATATTTGAATGTGCAGAGATGAATAGATTAACACTGGAAATTAAAGAAAAAGAAGAAACTGAATATTATATATGGGACTTATTTTATAAACGGTTAGAAAATAAAACAAGTTAAAATTGAGTAGATGAATATACAAAGAAATTAGTGAAGATGGTTATAAAGATAATTAATATAAGAGGAATTGATTTATGATTTACAAAGTAAATGTGACTGTTATATTGGTTAAAACATATTGTGATGGTTAGCACCAGATATATGTACCCAGTCGACACACTGTATGAATGAAAGATGGAATTATTGTAATTATTAAAAAAAAATGCCAGGAAAACAGCAATGTTTTCAATTCCTCATGGAAGGCCATCGCAGTTGAGATTAAGCAGAATTTCTGGGGTTATGTTCTAAAAGGCAAGTGCAGCAATAGAGAACGCTGAGAATGTAGCAACGATCTTCAAATACGGTCAGGATGTCACGCAGAAGAAAAGATTTATCTTCTTTAGAAGCCCTGAGCGTAGGACATGGAATGCCTTCAGTTACAGGAAGGCAAAGTGTGATTAAATGTTTTTTTTTAAAAAAGGCTTCCTAACAATAACAGCTTGAGCAGAAGAAGAAATGACCCGGATGGGATGAGCTCCCCTTTTCAAGTGGAGGTTACGGAGCCGTTTGTCAGAAATGCTCAGGCGTTTCATATTTCCGTAAACTGATATCAGCAATCTGGAGTGAGCAATTAATTTTCCCAAGGGGCGGCGTGAGAAACTGGGACTATTGTGGAGGGCTGAGCCAATAGGGCTGTGAAGGTGTAAGGGGCATGTACACATGGACATACGTAAATTGAAACTAAAAATAGCAGTTGCTTTCAAAGTAAAAGCAATTCACATGGACCGGGGACAGGAACAGCTCAAGAGATGGATGTGGCCTGGTAGTCGTAAAATGCCCAGGGTAAATACCATATATGAAAGGATTCTATTTCACAATTTTCTCACGTTAAAAGATGACAATTCGTATCCGGGCAGGTCCACCACATATGAAAGTATGTACCCTGTTTATTTTTGCATTTCCAGCAAAAAATATTGGAGTAAGATTCAAAAGTGGTTACAAGAAATAACAAAGCAAAAAACTGAATTTCGACCAGAACTGTTCCTATTAGGCATAATTAAGGGAGACTATAGCAAGACTGACAGATATATTATTCTACATATAACAACTGCTGCTAGGATTACATACGCACAGCACTGGAAACAGGGAGATATACCACAAGAGGAAGGAGTGATAAGGAAAATTCTAGCGTGCGCAGAAATGGACAGGCTGACTCTAGAGTTAAAAGTTAGAGTGGAATCGATGTATTGTTCAGTCTGGGATGCATGGTATATATGGTTTGAGAACAGAAAGAAAAGTAATACTGTAATTATTTAAAATTATGAAGTTATATATACCGAATATAGATTTAACAGAAAATATATTATGTAACAAGTGGTATAAATAAGGAGTAAGTAATAGAGAATTAATAGAAAAAAGTAATATGCCATAATTGTAATAGAAAATTAAGTATAAGAATATGGTTAAGATATGTAAATGATGCCTTTAATGTTGATGAAATTGGGTTTTTTATGTTTTTAAATTGTTGGAAAACTATAATAAAGTTTATTTCAAAAAATAAAAATAAAGATGACAATTTGTAAGAACTTCCAAAGGCCTTGGGATCATACTGAAGACTGCTGGGCAGCTGCACATAACCCTGCGACCTTCAGGTTGCATTATTCTGCGCTAGACAGAAAAATCACTTAAATCAGTGTTTCTCAACTTTGGCCCCTTGAAGATGTGTGGACATCAAATCCCAGAATTCTTTGCTAGCTGGTGACTTTTGAGATTTGAAGCCGACACATCTTCAAGCAGCCAAGGTTGAGAAACACTGACTTAAATTGTTCATGGCCCTTCCTGAGAGCGTTGCTCCTCTTTGGCTTCACCTACCGTCAGGGAATTGGCTCATCAAAGACGGGGAATTTTCGGAAAGCCTCAGCAAGTCCGTTTCTCCTGAAGTTTCCTTTAGGGACAGCATCTCTTCTTGATCACCGTCGGATTTGTCCCTGTCGGGACTGGACATGGGTGTGTGTGTCGGTGCTTGCTGCTTCAGCACCGACCCGGCAGATAAGAGCGTCTGGGTTCCGGTGGTGGATTTCTTGGCTCTTCTGGCCCTCACAGCTCGTTGCAGGATCCCAGGCCTTCTCCTCTGAAAGAGGTTCTTCTTGATCCTCGCTACTTTCCTCCTGTACAAAAGGATCCTCACAACTTCTGAGATTTGCTGCTCAGAGGTCTTCTTGTCTTTGGTTTCTTCCTTGGCTGCAGACATCAGCCTCTCCGTCTCATCCAGCTTCAGCTTGTAGTACTTGTATTCGAGGCTTTCCTCCTCAAGGAGAAACCTGTTTTTTTGAGGGGGATGGAAAAATAATCAAAGAAAGCTGCAAAATCTTCTCCAGATTTCCACCCGTTGCCCTTGATCTTTTTTGCCCTTCTTTCTGCCCTCTTACCCGTCTGTCCCTCCTGTTGCAAACACGTTTTCCCTCATTCCACTCCGCTGTTCCTGCTTCCCCCACTTGTACATGCAAAGAATACTCACTTGTCCTCCAAAGGCTCATCTAGCACAGCACTTAGACTTATATACCGCTTCAGAGGTGTTTTACAGCCTTCTCCAGGCAGTTCACAGACTCAGCCTATTGCCCCCCCGCCAACAAACCGGGTCCTCATTTTACTGACCTCGGGAAGATGGAAGGCTGAGTCAGCCTTGAGCTGGTCGGAATCGAACTGCTGACAGGGAACAGTGAGCTAACTTGCAATACTGCCTTCTAAACCACTGCGCCACCACTCCCTTCTTTTCATCCAAGGGGAGAGCCCTCATAATCAAGCGTGGACTCCTGGCTATCTCAAAACTGAGGAGTCCTTGGCGCTCTCTGAGCTGGATTGTTTTCTGACAGATGTTTTAGAACAACCTAGGCAACACCAACAGTTACCTCGCACAAAAGGAGCTGGGATGCCGTGAAAACAAATTGGTTCTATCAGAAGCCTATTGAGGGTGCCCCATTCCTTGCAAGAGACATGGGTATGAATAAAACCCATTTTGAGGTAGCCCCCATTTTATGGAGCTCCCTATCCTTGAGAGATATCAGTGTCTCCAATTCTTCTTACTTTTCACAAACAAGGGAAAACCGTATAATTCACAATTTCGGTCAGAATTTGTAACTTCCCAAAGGAGAAATTTGCCACTTGGGACAAGAGAACAACTCCTTCAACTAGGGTCTGTAGACACACATCAACTAACCTTGCCCAAGAGGACACTTTTTAAAAAAAGAAATCACCCTTCTTGGTGAGCAGGGACCACCTCCCTGAAGCCAGTTTCTTTAACAGTGGCAGGCAACACCCAAAGTGAGAATGCTAGACTTAAGAAGAGAAACAACCCAGGTACACCACGCTAACCCATACTGTGTAAAAAAGTTGTGGCTTAGCATTTGTCTGAATGCAGGGGAGTAGTTAGCAACCATTAATCCTCCAAGACAATGCTATCAGGCACAGACATGGCCACAAAGCAGAGTCATTCTTCAACAATGACTTCATTGTTCCCCAACCACAGCATTTTCATTGGGTGACTATAAAAATCACTGTTTCTCAGCCTCGACCAACTTTAAGATCTATGTACTTCACATCCCATAATTCCCCAGTCAGCAAGTTGAAAACCATGCCTTAGGATTCTCTATTTATTTGCTTTTATTTAAGCGTACTCACGTGTCAATCCTGAATACAACAGGACACCTTAAACCAGACATTTATTTTCTAACTTACCTTGTAGAATATCACAAAGACATGATAAAATTGGAGCTAGATATTGCCTCCAAGCACTTTGAAGGGTCCAAAGACAAGAAACAAGTAAGATAAATACCAATACTCCGGGTTGTGTTTCAGTTCAGCCTTCTCTTTCCCTGTTAATGTGCCGGAGACCATCGTATTCACTAGCTTTTCAATCGTCTCAACAACTTTCCTATCAGCACGTTGTGAGGCTATGCAAACAAGTACCAAAAAAGGGGGAGAAAAAAAATAGAAGTCACAATAACAATTTAAGATGGCAACTTGATATCTTCCAACTAATCAAAAGTGCTCTCATTAAGGTTATCGCTGGTAAGTGAGCAAGATCACTTTATGTATTCCATTTAGTTCTGTATCATAAAAATGTGTGGATTATGAGCACAGAAGAGTCTGACTTTGTGCCACAGGCCACAACCTCAATATATAAAATGCTTTACAGAGATTTCAAAGGACTTTATTTAGAATGTTCCCTGATTAATCTTTTTAGTCTTTAAAAAAAAAAATCTAGTTATTTCTAGACTCCTGGATAGAAGAGTATTACATATAATTATATTTTGAATTGCCCGGGGGGAGGGGGGGGATAGTCCTTAACAATAATCTTATTTTGTCACATCATTTTTCTAAACCTCTCCTCACGTTTAGTCAGCAGACCTATTTCCCAGCACCCAGTGGTACTGTATTTCTGAGTTTTTTTCTGAGAAGATCCTGGGTTTTAATTTCCACTCATTCTGAGATAGGCTTTGTTCCTCAACCTAGTGTATTTCACAGAGATAAAACGAAAGGCAGAATTCCTACTTGCTCACATACTAAAAAAAGATCCCCACTTAATTTTAAGTGTGATTTACATGAATATTCCACTGACCCTGAGCTGGAGGACTGGCAGCTGATCTCTTTAACTGCATCTGGCAGCCACTTTTCTCCAACCAACTTTGCAAGGTTTCTATATATTCTTTCCCAAACAAGGCAGAAGTGTCAAAATTGGGATATAAGGTAGGAGGAGGGGCCGAATCCTGGACGCTGAGGGCCTCCAGGATTTTTTCCTGCCTGAAGGCAGAGGCCAGAGCGAAGGTTTGGCCCAGGAGGGCCAAGGATTTCCGGCAGAGGGACATCGTAGTCTGAAAAGCGGCGGCCATCTTCCCTGTGTTACTGAAGCTGTTAGTTTTGATTCTGAGCTCATAGGCGTTGCAGGCCATCAGCAGAGGCGTAGTGCTCTTGAGCAGGTAGTCCTGCAGCCGCATCATGTACCGGTCGAAAGGCTTAATGACCTCAAAAAAACTATTCTTGGTCACCATCACCCTTTTCTCCAACAGCAGGTTCAGAAACTGGCTGTCCACTTTAGGGGTTCTCAGAGCTGGGTGTTGCAGCGTCTTAACGCTGTTCATACAGAAATCTTGGTGCTCCGTTTTCAGCGAGCACTTAAACGATGCCAGCATTTTGGCGCAGGTCTCTGTCTCTAACGTGAAGAGCAAACGGAAAAGTTCTGCATACTCCGGGTCTCTCTTAATTTCATAGAACCCAGCCCATTTGATGATTTCAACCCCAAAATTGGCAAAAATATCCGAAGAATCTAGAAGTTCTAAGTCGGGCTCTTTGATCCGGAGGTACCCTGTAGGTTTCAGAGCTCCCTCTTGCTGTAGACCCTTTAGAGAGGCCAGACCTGGCCTTTGGATTTGTGGAGGGTGAAGAGAAGGTATCGTTCGTGGCTTGGCAAGACCCAGAGGATTTAACAGAAGATCATCTGCTGGGGACAAAGCCTTAGTGGCCCATTTCTTGAGGTGAGCGGTCAGCTCCTCTTTACTTCTGACTAGGCCTCTAGTGGCCATCCCACGTTTCCCTGGGAGACCTCTTCCCCTCCCAGCATTCAAAGCGGAGCTGAATTCTCCCTCCGTCTCGAGGCCATGCTCCAGATCATAATTCTGACTACAGGCAGTCCTGTAATTCTCCTCCAGAAGCCGTGTTGATCTGAAGTCGCCCAACAGTTCTGATGAATCAAAGTCAGCCTCACGGCGTCTGGAAGGGTCTCGAATGGGAGTGTGGCTATATTTCCGTTCCCTTGAGGCAGCGTTGTCATAGTCCCGATCTCGGGAAGATGGGCCAGCATAATCTCTTTCCACGGCCGACGAATTTCCATAGTCTGGTTCGTATGAAGTTAGCTGGCTGTAGTCCCGATTCTGTGAGGAGAGTTTGGCGCTACTTTTGGCAAAGTAATCCTCCTCCTCTGTGACGTGGCTGCTGGACCTATAGGAAGGCAGCGAGTATTCATTTCTAGTGTCTTTCCTCCAGTCAGCCCGCATGAACTTCCCACCGTCTTGAAATTCTTCCTCCTCCTCGTCGTACTGGGCCCGTGTGACTGGCCGCGAGTGAACTGCATGAAGAAACAAAAGACAGCCGCTGTTTATAGAGGCACTGAGCTTTAATACAACCATCCTATTTGGAAATGTTGAAAAAGGATGAGCCACCCCTGCATCAGGGATGTCAAACTCAAGGCCTGGGGCCCAGATCCGCCCCACAGGTTGCTTCGATCTGGCCCGTGGGGCCACCCTGGAAACAGCGAAGGACTGGCCCGCAGTGCCTCTGCCAGCAAAAACGGAGCTCAGGATGGCTGTGTCAGGGTTCCAGCGATTGCCCTAATTAAATCATGAGCCTCGAGCCAAGCTTCAAAAGAACCTAAAAGATTTATGAGGAGCAACATATCAGCATTATCACAGTTGAAGCCAACTCTGACACACATGATCTACAGTCACCTGTGACCCTGTTTCCTCCCTCTTCCCTGGGTGTGTCATCAATCAGATTCTCCAACGAAGCACATTCACCAGCTAGGCATCATCAATTACATTCTCCAATGAAGGATTTTTGTGGGCAGAAGATCCGGTAGCCTAGCTACAATCTTTGTAAGATATGCGTGGAATGCACTTCTGGTTCCCCCCCCCCCCAACTGCTTATGGCAACTCGAAAACAGGCATAGGAATTCTTTATGAGTTGACAGGCTGTGTGTAACCCCCCTGAGCTCTGTTTTCATTAGCAGAAGGTTGCAGGAGGCTGTTGCAGCCGAAAACGGAGCTCGGGAGCCTGTTTTCTCTGGCAGAGCGCTTGGGCCACCATTGGTGCCCCTGACACGAGAGACATTGAGCTGGCCATGCCCACCCCGGCACCCCAAGGTCAAACACAACCCTGATGTGACCCTCAATGAAATCAAGCTTGGCATCCCTGCACTACATCATGCAACTCTGTATTCTACTGGAACATTAAATATTACTAATGAATAATAATTTGAAAAGTGGATATAATGTTGGAAAGCAACAGAAAAGGGGAATACAGAAGAGGGAAATGGAGGTGGAGAGACAGGGAGCTACAAAGGGGAGAGAAAAGAAGAAAGGGAACAAGGAAAGGAAGAGAAGTTACAAAGGTTTGGAGCAAGATGTAAAGAAACAGGACCTATTCAGAGATAATGGGTGAAAATTTAACTGAAAAAGGGATTCTGTGAAGGTACATAAGATTGTATTGTTATATTTGTAATAGAAATAATCTTAGAAAATTGGGAAACAACATATGATTAAAAACAGGGATAAAATAGTCAGTGTAACTTAGTGAAACTTTTGTGAACAAAATAAATGAAATAAAATAAATGAGAATTGAATTAAGAAGGAACAGGAACATTTTAATTACTCAATGTTTTATAAAATATAAGTGATGTGGGGGGGAACTAACTATGGAAAGTTTGTAAGTGTTCCTGTAGGAATATGATATCTATCTGAAAAGTAATGTGTAAAATGTTAAGATTTAAATGAATATTAATATTAATGATAGAATTGAATTGGAATGGATTGTTGTTTTAATTATATTATACATTTATATTTTTTTTCTTTTTTTTAAATACAGTGTGTAGCTTTAGAGTGTACCAAGCAGAATCTGAATGAAAGTTATGTATTATATTAAGTGTTATAATTTTAGGGGAAAGATATAAAGGCGTCATACTCCAATCAGTGATTACAGGAGAAATTTTGTTTAATGAGAAAAGATAGTAGATAGTTGAAACAGGACAGACAAAGAATATAAATATAACGATTTGAATTGAGATGGAATAAATAAAATTAAATTAGGGAAGTTAAAAGAGGGGAGAAGCTATATAGAAAATGTAGAATAGTAATAAGATATGAAATGGAATATAAAAATGAACATGAACTTGAATTTGAGTCTGTACGAAGAGATGTAACCTGGGATCATGCCACTTTCAAAAAAGATGTTTTATGATTTGTTGGTTTATGTTTGTTCTTAAAAATCAATAAAAAATTTTCAAAAAAATAATATTTCTAATGAAGGTAAAGCCACTTTTTGTCAACAGGGGACATGGGAGTGTGATGGTGCCAGTGCAGCGGCTATGCCGATTGTTGTGGTGAATGAGATTATAGCTGTGAGTCTTATGTATTTATTCTTTTTAATACAGCTTTATAGTTCTTAAAGTGTTGTATTTTTATATGTTTTGCTTGTAAACTGGTCATAGTCTTTCTCTCATACACACTTCTCTCTTTCTGTTATGTGTGTGTGTGTAAGATGGACAGCAGCATAAATCTGAATAAATAAGATGCCTATGAAAATGCACCATCAGGAGAAGAGCATGATCACACTCCTTCTCAAAGTCCCAAATACGTGGCAGTCGTTGATTTTATAAAAATTGGAAAGGTCTACTTCGAATCACGTCAGTCAAAGAACTCCAACTCTCAGGACCCAGAAGAAGAAGAGCCTTCTCTGCTGCAATGCTCATCCTTTGGAATATCTTGTCTCTAAGGTAAAACTTGCCCCTAACCTTCCTATCCTTCCACAGGAGCCTAAAAGACCTGGCTCTGCCCGTTGGCCTGGAGACCAGATGAATTCTATACTAGAGGTGGCTGATAAATTGATAGCAGACTCCCCCTCCCTCCCCCTTGCACTGTGTTCTCTGCCTGTCCAGCTTTTTGGTTATTGTATTCCCATTGTGTTCCTTTTTCATAATATTTATTTTATGGGTCTATTATTTTACTTCTGTTTCCACTCCTTTCCCCCCCGCCTTCCTTTTTATTATTGTAAGCCGCCTAGCGTAGCCCCGTGACGAGTTAGGCAGCAAATAAATTTAGTAAATAAATAAGTAAATTTGTACAATCAGTGCTACCTCTAAGTTGATGAAGCGCCTCATCAATTGGATCACTTCGGTCCAGATATCGTTTTGCCTTGACCTGCATGATTGCATCGAAAGACTCCCGTGTCAACCGTTGGGAGGCCATCTTGACTCTGAAACTAAAGGTGAGGAAATTTAATATGCGTTCGCCAGTGACATCTCTTTATCCTATAGCTTTCACAAAAAACAGGTCTAAGTAAGATTTCTAAATCATCAACTATTCAAGCTCAGACTTATTTAAATTCAGCAGAGCTGTTTTTTATGTAAGAAGAATAAACCACATGGAATGGAAAGTAAGAGTTGTAGGAACTCTTGGTTTACACTGAATAAACTACTTTGTTTAGAGCACTATCTAAACTCTAAATCTAAATTCAGTAACATTGCTCTTGACTGCATATCAAGAGCATTAGAGGAAGAAAACATGTAGAAAGGCATTTAATCCCCCCCCAAATTAATTATTTTCTCACAGCAATTGTGAATATATGTTATATATATGGTCCTGACAGAACTGGTTCTGTGGGAAGCCTCAGTTTGTAACTCACCTCGATCATGCTAAATATAACATCATTGTCGTATGATCGATGATGACATTATATTTAGCATGATCGAGTGGGTAACAAACTGAGGCTTCCCACAGAACCAATTCTCTCAGGACCATAACACTACAGGATATTAAAAGCATATAAATTCCAGAAATCCAAAATAAAATTAATAACCAATCAATAACATTCATTAACATTTGTATATGTGACCATCAAATGTAAATGGTTAAACATTTAGCACATTTAATTCAATTAGAAACAGACACATAAAACAAGTTCAGAGAAGTGGGAACATATCAAGGACCAATTTACATGATGTTTAATTAGAGACAATACAGAAAGAGGAAAGAGATTTTTACCACTACAAAGAAAGGGGGAAAAAATGAGGCTTCTTGCCACAGCAAAGGAGAAAAATTTCTAATGTGCAGTTCACATAAACACGCTGAATGGGAGCCTTTTGCACACACCGGAATTATTTCACTTAGGAAAGAAAAGGGAAGAGGGAGAAATGGCAGAAAGAAAATGAGTAACAATTATTTATAGTACTGAACTTCATCAGCATATATTCTGGTCCACCAAAGTTATGATAGATCCTCCAATAGATGGAGAAGGAAGGTAGAGAGAGATGGGTTTTTGGTTAGACCTGCTCCTTTGTCTGATTTTGAAGCCAGATAATCAGCTAAGAACCACTTTGGTGTAGTGATGAAGGCACCAGGCTAGAAACTGGGAGACTGTGAGTTCTAGCCCTGCCTTAGGCACAAAGCCAGCTGGGTGACCTGTGGCCAGTACTTTTCTCAGTACCTCAGTATTGAAAAGAAAAAGATATATCATGCCTTCATGTATAAAAACAATGACTAACAAAGAGGGTCAAATGTCATATTATTTGCAAAGATATTAATAATAAGAGTTCAATGATTAACAGATTTAACAGATAATCAGAGTTGGAAGGGACCTTGTAGGTCATCTAGTCCAATCCCTGGCCCAAGCAGGAGACCCTACACCATTTCTGACAGATGGCAGTCCAATCTCTTCTTGAAAGTCTCAAGGGATGGCGATCCCACAACTTCCGAGGGCAACTTCTGTTCCATAGGTTGATTGTTCTCACTGTCAGAAAGTTTCTCCTTATTTCCAGGTTGAATTTCTCTTTGTTCAGTTTCCATCCATTATTCCTTGTCTGGCCTACAGGTGCTTTAGAAAATAGCTTGACCCCTTCCTCTCTGTGGCAGCCTCTCAAATATTGGAAGGCTGCTATCATGTCTCCCCTGGTCCTTCTCTTTGCCCATTCCTCTAACTGTTCTTCATATTTTGTCTCCAGTCCCCTAATCATCCTGGTTGCTCTTCTCTGTACTTTTTGTAGTCTCAACTCTTTTTTACAATGTGGTGAACAAAACCGGATGCAGTACTCTAGCTGTGGTCTTACTAAGGCTTTATAGAGTGGTATTAGTACTTCCCTTGATCTTGATTGTATCCCTCTGTTAATAGTTTAGGATGGCATTAGCTCTTTTGGCTGCTGTTGCACACTGCTGGCTCATATTTAGCTGGTTATCCACTAAGACTCCAAGATCCCTCTCACAGTTACTGCTATTGAGCCTGATTTCACCCAGTCTATATGCGTACTTTTGGTTTTTCTTGCCTAAGTGTAGGACTTTACTTTTCTCTACATTGAATTTCATTTTGTTAGATATAGCCCAGTGTTCTAGTCCAGGGGTCTCCAACCTTGGCAACTTTTAAGACTTGTGGACTTCCACTTCCAGAATTCCTGACAGCAAAGCTGGCTGAGGAATTCTGGGAGTTGAAGTCCACAAGTCTTAAAGTTGCTAAGGTTGGAGATCCCTATTCTAGTCTGTAAAGATCCACCTGGATCTTGAGCCTGTCTTCTTGGGTGTTAGTTATTCCTGCCAGCTTAGAAAAAAATTAAGTTTAATTAATGGCTTTCCTATGGCTATGAACAAGGAATTCCAACTAAGAATGACGTTTACCATTACTTTGAACAGACATGCTATATGTATCATATATATCCTGGATATTTTGAATCTTTGATTATTTTAGGTGTCAGATTAGCAATTACAATTATATTATATTTTGAATCCTGACATTATGCTGGCTTTTTGCAAAAGGCATTTGTGAACATGGAAGTTTTCAGGCAGCCCCTTTTAAGAGTCCTAGGTCACAACATCAATTTTCCTGCATCCTTTCTTCAGTATTTCAGAAATACTGCTTTTTATTTAGATTCGAGACCAATGCCATTGAATTTAATCAATCCACAAAAGTACTGGTTTTTGTCAAAATCTTACATTTCTCATTTTTTGCAATTTCAAATTCACTCCCTTTGTTAAAAAAAAATATTCTCACAGGCAAAAGTTACCTACAGCAAATGCTAGGCTTCTTTTCAGAGAAAGTGAACAGGGACTGAGGACAAATCCCCTTCATGTAAACATGTTGTTCAAAAAAATTCTAAGTTAGTCTTCAGCAATGTTACCATGAAACTAAAAAAAAGAAATTAAAAAAAGAATGAATATGCATGCTAGAAGTGATGAGGGTTATATACATCCAAATGAACGATGTTAGGTTGGAGGGAAGGAGCATCTGCAATATAATAGAAAGCTTTCTTTTAAAAAGCCATATTCTTAAACATTTTCCTCCCGGATTGACATCCATGTTAGATCTGATGATAAGGGAAAAACATTGGCGGGCTCCAAGAAGAGCCACAAAGCCACACAAATGTTAAATACAGATAGCCCTCAACTTACCACAATTCAGCCCAAAATTTCTGTTGTTGAGACATTTGTTAAGTATAGAATAGAATAACAGAGTTGGAAGGGACCTTGGAGGTCTACCAGTCCAACCCCGCTTAGGTAAGAAACCCCCCTACACCACTTCAGACAAATGGTCATCCAACATCTTTTAAAAAACTTCCAGTGTTGGAACATTCACAACTTCTGGAGGCAAGTGAGAGTTTTGCCCCATTTTACAACCTTTCTCACCACCGTTGTTAAGTGAATCACTGCCACTGATAGTTAGCAACCCAGTTGTTAAGTGAATCCGGCTTCCCCATCAACTTTGCTGGTCAGAAGGTCACAAAAAGGGGATCACATGACCCCCTGAGGACACAGCAACTGTCATTAAATATGAACCAGTTGCCAAGCGCCTGATTTTTTGATCACACGATCCATGGGGGAATGCTGCAAAGGTGGTTAAGTCTGAAACGTGATCATAAGTCATCTTTTTCAGCTTTGAGCGGTCACTGAACAACCGTGTGCAAGTCGAGGACTCCCTGTGTATGCTAATTTTCGGCCCCTTTAAGAACAACCAGATTCCCCATTTTTTTTAAAAAAAAATCCTTCCAAACTAGCCACCGACGGAAGGACTTTTAAAAGAGCATTTTCTGAAAAATCCTCCCAAAGGCCGAGAGAGGTGCAGGCGGCCAGGCTGGGTTTTTGTTCCCGCCCCGCTCCCTGGGTCGGTGATAATCCTGTACGAGGGAATATCCTTTAACGGATTAACAGAGTTGGAAGGGACTTTGTAGGTCATCTAGTCCAACCCCCCGCCCAAGCGGGAGACCTACACCATTTCTGACAAATGGCAGTCCAATCTTTTCTTGAAAGTCTCAATATCATTTCCTCGCCCTCCCTTTAGCTCCAATACAGACGCCTGGGGTCCCTGGAAAGGCGGGGGGGGGGATAAGAAGGCCTTTTTTTGCTGTTTCCTCCCCGCTCTTCCCCAATGCTCGGCGGACTTCGGCTGCTGCTTTACCCCCAACGGCTTACCAAGCGACGGGGAAGAAGAGAAGCAGCCTCTAGCATAAAGCGACCTCCATTAACCAGCGGCGGTTCCTTCTGCGCATGCGCCCGAGCGCCTCTCTACCCTCTCGCCGGAGCTGCTTCTCTGCGGCGGCGGATCTGCACTTTCTCTTTTGAACGCGGAGAAAGCATCGATCAGGTTTATTCTAACTCGCCCGGCTCTTTTTATAAACAAAACAAAATAACAACCCCTTCAATGCTTGCCCAGACTCGACTTCGTTGCGCACGCGCGACCAGAGGATCTCGTCAAGGGATCTGAAGTGACGCTATCCAATAACGCATGCGCAAAAGGCGTCTCAAGCCAGCCACCGCTCTTGCGCATGCGCCAAGCGTTGACCGGAGGGAAATCTTGTTCCTAAGGTACTCCGAGGGTGGGAGAAATAAGATAATCTTTACAAAAAAAATAACATCAAATCATCTTCCTCAACCCGTTTAAAAAAAAAAGAAAGCGGCGCCGATGCTTTCCAACGTCCAAACACAGTTATTTCGTCAATTTAACAACTTTTAGCCCATCAAACCTGGCCTGCAAAAATTCGGACAACCACTAGGTGGCAGCAAAGTCGCTGCCTCCTAAAGGTCGACAGATTTTTTTATTTTTTGCAGTTCTGAGACTTCAACTTCCATTTAACGTCCGCCTCACCTTCCTTTAAAAATTCCTGGGGGAGGGAAACGTGCTGGCGTGCGCATGCGTAGTTCAAAATTACCCTTTCCGTGCGCTGGCATTGGCGGAATCGTTTTTTTTTTCTCCTGCACCACGTGGTCTAAATTGTACGGTGGCGAGCTGCAGCCAAAAAGAACGCGTCGCCGCAGTCTCTGCCCTTAACGCCTCTTTGTTTTGTCTTTTTTTTTTTTTGCGTACCGCTGGCTTTTGGCTTCCCGGGAGCAACGCCGGGGTCGTCGCGAGCGTGGACGAGGGGTCGGAGCAGGTAAGCGAGGCTGGAGCCCGCCCGGAGACCCCCCCCTTTTCCCCCTTTTTTGGGGGTGGGAGTGCGGGTTCCCTTTGCTATTCCTCCGCGGGGACCCCAAGGAGAAGGAATGCTGTCTGCTGGCAGGCGTGCTTGGGCAGGGTTCTTTATTCCAGTCGGAAGGGTTAAAAAGCCACCGGCTTAACGTCAAAAGAGAGGAACGGGGGCGGGGGAGGGTGCTGCTTGCGTGCCCTGGGAGGCGATTTTTCATTCTCTGTCTTATTTTATTTTATTTTTTCCCTACTGCTGACCTTGAGGTACCGTATCACATAATACAGCACAGGTAGTCCTCTATTTACGACCACGGCAAAGCCCCAAATTTTATATTGGTTAAGTGGGAAATAGGTTGTTTTGCTTCATTTTACGACCTTTCTTGTCCTTGGGTTAAGTGAACCCCTGTGGTGGTTAAGTTAGTAAGGCGGTCGTTAAGTGAATCTGGCTTCCCCACTGACAAGGGTCACAAAGGGTGACTCCTAGGACACTGCAACCGTCATACGTATGAACCAGTTGCCAAGCATCCAAATGTAAATCATGTCACCATGGGGATGCTGCACAACGGTTGTAAGTGTGAATATGGTCACAAGTCACTTTTTTTCCATGCCATTGTAACTTAGAATGGTCCCTAAATGAACTGTTATAAGTCAAGAGCCAGCCGTATATCCCTTTTTTATTTTTTAAAACCCAATTCTGCTCCTTCCCATCCCTCATTATTCTCCCTAACAACCTTCTCTGTTTTGAACCCTCAGCCAAATCTTAAAAGATCCTGGGGAAGGGGGGTGGCTTCCTAGGCCACAGGGTAATTTGTAGTGTATGTAAACTGCATAATTCGATTTTTTTTGTAAGCTGCTGTGGTCAAGGATTAATCAGCCTTGTATGCGAGATTCCTGACAGCTAGCAGTACGATGAAAATAAAGTATGCTTCGTTTAACAATACAAAGTTGGATTAGAGGGGGGGAAACTACAGCTGTTTAGGCAAATCATGGAGAGAACCTGTGTTGGTTGCTAAAAGTCGATACCGACTTGATGGCACACGATCAGTTTA
The DNA here is from genome assembly GCF_900518735.1 of Pseudonaja textilis. The sequence goes on along the minus strand of NW_020769318.1, from coordinate 24,093,847 downwards.
GGTTAAACATTCCTTTGGAGGTGATACAAATCTAAATCCTAACAAATAGACCACAAACCTTTATTGCTTAGTAATTATCTTTGGAATCAAATCTTCACTCAGATAAGACTTATTTGATAGGAAAGGTCCCAGTGGCAATATTAGAAGATGTGATGCTTGCTTTCTGCTAGCAGTGCATTACAGAAAACCATTTGCCTGATGTTCAGGAGATTAACAGCTAGGATGCGTATTTTTTTACAATTTCCCAGTCATTCCGGCGTTTTGTTCCATTTTAAAACATTGCAAGGAGCCACAGTAGTTTCACTTAATAAGCAGAGGCTACTATTTTAAATATGTGCCCCCCCATTATTGCAAAGTAGGTATTTTTATGACATTATGACGTTCCATCGCATATCACCAGTTCTAGAGGTTCCTTTTCCTCCACACTCTGCAACAGTCTTTTCTGGAGCCGCAGTGGGTACTGAGAAGTAAGATGAACCTGAGCTGATTTCCAAAGCCATAATCGAACACAATACTTACTTTTTAGAACAGGGGTCTCCAACCTTGGCAACTTTTAAGGTTTGTGGACTTCAACAAGTCTTAAAGTTGTCAGGGTTGGAGACCCCTGTTTTAGAATATGTGCTTTTTCATGTTATATCTGAGGGTCTTCTGCTCAGGTAAGAAACACTATACCAGGGGTCTCCAACCTTGGCACTATACCATTTCAGGCAAATGGTTGTCTAATGTCTTCTTAAAAACTATATAAAATAAAGATCCAGTGCACAGAGAGGAGAACTGAGTCTGAACGCAACAAGAGTTGTGAATTTTGTTGTAGGTAAACTGTGAATGTGAAGGTACAATGACAATAAAAAATTCAATTCAAGAACAGTTTAAAAAAAATACTATCAGTGTGGTGTATTGATAGCTTGTCATTTAGCTACTATATTCTGATGGATGACCTTGTCTTTCTGAGCATGTCAGTTGCGCGCAGTGAATTTCAGAATTATTTAATTCAATTCCAAATATTGATCCCAAATATTAATAAGCAGCTTAATTTACCTGCGTCATCTTTGCAAATAAATAAATGTAGATTGCTATGATCTGTAAAAAAATATATATCTTTGGGACAAATGTCTTATGGGGATTACAGTCTACCTTATCAGATGCATGAAATGTTTTGCTGATCTGTAAGTGTGCTTGTGTGAATGGAAAGGAGAATCAGAGAAAGTGAGGTCAGAGAAATAAAATGCAGTAAGGCAAATGATAATAGCTGTATTATTAATAGTGGCTATTTGCAAAGGCAGGCAGTGGTGATAATGCTTACATCCTTGTGTGAGTAGACTTTTGATTATAGTATTTCCCATACTTTATAACAAAAATACTTGTGAAGAATAAAATACGTAATATTTGTTTCTGTGGGGTATGTGGCTGCTCTTCCTTAAAGCATCTATATGCAACAAGATCAGGACAGAAGTCCTTAATTCACAGTATTCATAAATGCAGTGCAGATTTGAAGTCCAGAAAATGCGTGGGGGCAGCAAAATTGGAGGCTATTTCCGCAAAGCATAAAGGTCTTGTTTGGTATTTCTTCAGCATTTCAGCAAGCAGTATACATTTGAACAGCAGCCTATGGATAGATTACAATTTTTTATTGCAATCTGTATTATAAATGAATGTCTTTCCTTGATTGTGTTTAAATCATGATTGTACTGAAATTCAGATCATTAGCGATGCTAATAGCATGGTTGATGTTAAGCCATATTTGGGGGAGGAAATTTCCAAGATGATTCTTCTTGCAGGGATATAACCTCCTTGGACATTCTGCCAAACCACCTTTGGCATAGCTTAGCCTGTTTCTCTTGCACCTTCCTTTTTTCGGGGAGAGGCTATTCTGGAGAAAAGCATCTTAGGGTTTCTGCAAAAGAAAATCCATTCTCCCCCGTTGCTAGAGGGCAGGGTTGAAAGACAGAGGCGCTTTGCTTCCTTGCATCAGCTGAGATCAGTGCTCTCTCAGGCATGATCCTGTCTCCTCTGTTCAAATGAAAGATCAGCTGCTTTGGGCTTTCTCTTCCTCAGCCCTTTTTTTTCCCCCAGCCAGCAGCCATTAAATCAAATTGCAGCAAAAAGATACTGTGAGGAACTGGGACTGTCTATTCCCCCAACTGTTTCCTTTCCAGCTCTTCGTTCTATTATTTAACTTTAAGAAGTGTTTACTTTATACTTCTCTGTCCCCAGCCCCTTTTTGATGCTCTTGTCTCTCTCTCTCTTTTTTTTCCAGACTGAAAACCAATGAATAGAGCTTTATTTTTATTGATCATATGCTGGGGCCTTGGCTGCTTCCGGAACCCACTTCTTCAAGTAGATTCTGCCTGTCCCGTACACACAGCTGGGAAGGCCTATTTTGATCCCCTGCCCAGAGGTTTAAGAATTGTGGGCCAGGAGGCAGAACTCAGTGGCAGCCCCTCATTCTGCGATAGTTCCCTCCACGCTAAATGTGATGGCTCCCGTTCCCCAGCCACCCCACCCCCAACATTTAAGAGAGATGTCAACGTATTCTTTTTCTGCAGAGATTTTGGAACAAAGTGCTCTATGACTAGATTTATTTATTTATTTAGTTTGTCAATTGCTTACAAGATTATTGGTATAAGTAAAAACATAGCTATGAATACATGAAATGGATACATATAAGAAAAATAAAAAGAAACAATAGGACAGGGACGGTAGGCAGGTTGGTGCGTTTATGCACGCCCCCTACAGGCCTCTTAGGAAAGGGGTGAGGTCAACAGTAGACAGTCTGAGGTAAAAGATTTTGGGGTTTGGGGAAGAAACCACAGAGTCAGGTAGAGTATTCTAGACATTGACCGCTCTGTTGCTGAAGTTGTATTTCCTGCAGTCAAGTTTGGTGAGGTTAACCTTGAGTTTGTATCTATTGTGTGCTCTTGTATTGTTGTGGTTGAAACTGAAGTATTTTCATTGACAGGTAGGACATTGCAATGTATTATTTTATATACTATACTTAGATCGGATCGAAGGCGGCGTAGTTCTAGGTTTAGAGGATGGGGTTGAGGATGATGTCATGTTTTCTCTTGAGTGCTCCCTCTCCTCCCCCGCCCCACCCCGTGGTTTCAGAGTGTACTGTACGTTTTATTGCTTTTATGAAAATCGCCCTACAATCTCCACCAGAAGGTGAGCCACGTTAGTCTATGATGGCAAAAAATCTGGAATCTGGTAGCACCTTCCCTGACTAACACATTTTATTAAAAGTCATATGCTTTTGTGAGCGGCATCTCTCTTCACCGGCTGCCTTGGTTGGTTAGGGTAGAATCTCTGATGAAACAGTAAAATTACAAAAACCAACAGAAAATAATTGCTCTAACAACGGAAGAGTAGCATGGGGGATACTTGGAAGAAGAATCTGATTTCCTGGATGTCGTGTGACTTTTTCCACCCCAGTCTCTTGTTGCTTTCAGCTGAAGGTAGCTGAGATTGGGCTGTGAAAACAGATGGCTCAACAGAGGGTATATATACATTCCTCTTACATGTGGACATATATATATCTGTGCTCATGTAGGATGCTTTACCAAGCATCATTCGTTGTCATTTTAGCCATTGTCTATTCACTGCAGGATGAATGCCTCTTCCACAGGTTTCCAACCGATAGGATCCTGAACTTTCTTTTGCCAATTGGGCCCCCAATATTTGCTTGATGTTGTCCATTAGAATTATCATTCTTTTATTGGCCAAGTGTGATTGGACACCCAAGGAACTTGTCTTGGTGCAAATGCTCTCAGTGTACATAAAAGAAAAGATACATTTGTCAAGCGTCAAGAATCATCAGGTACAACACTTAATGATAGTCATAAGGTACAATAAACAATCAAATCATACTAGGAAACTCAATATAAATCGTAAGGATACAAGCGACAAAGTTACAGTCATACAGTCGCAAGTGGGAGGGGATGAGTGATAAGGAGTGATGATAAGATTAATAGTAATAGTAGTGCAGACTTTGTAAATAGTGTTGAGGGAATTATTTGTTTAGCAGAGTGATGGCATTCGGGGGAAAAACTGTCCTTGTGTCTAGTTGTTCTGGTGTGCAGTGCTCTATAGCATCGTTTTGAGGGGAGGAGTTGAAACAGTTTATGTCCGGGATGTGATGGGTCTGTCCATCTTGTTTTAGGTCTCTTTCGTGGATGCTTTTTATCAAGTGGAATCCATTCTATGACTGCCTTGGTCCACCTCCCATCAGTTCTTCTTGCTATGTGACCAGCCCATATCCATTCTTTTGATGGCATCTTATATTTTTGTTTGTTCTCCAATCCGTGTGCAGGTCTTTTTATCTTGTCTTGTGATGCCGAGCATGTATCTTTCTATGGCTCTTTGCGCCACTCGTAGCTTTTGCATCGAATGTGAGGTTAGTGTCCACACGTTAAAGCAGGTAGCTTACACTGATTGAAAACTTTTCAGGCATAGGAGGAAGGTTGTTGTTGAAAATTACATTTAACTTGCCAAATGCCTGCCAACCATTTTTAACACGCCGTTCAATCTCCTTTTTTTGTATCGCCTTCCATTGAGATCTGTTGGCCAAGGTATATGTAGTAGTCTACTATGTCTGCTACTTCAAATATAAAAATTCCAGGCTAGATAAAGACCTGGAAGATACATTCCTAGCATGGTAATCTAGGCTAGTACTAACCTTTTTTGTTAATGGCTTTGTCTATCCTGTGTATCCAGAAAAAGAGTTAATTCAACAATTAGTATTTTATGTGAATTTATGTGTCAGATTAGGTGGTAGGCGTAGTTCTGGAGACAGACACCAACAATGCAGGAACACTGTGGAAATGTTATGGTTGGGGGAGTTGTTCACTTTCCATACTTGAAAAAAAAAAGGGAGCAAATTTTATTTATTAGAAAAATATAAATGGTTGCCTAATCCAAGAAAATCACAGGCTTGCCTATAGTCCATCTAACCCAGTATCTTCCCATCCACTGTAGTTCCCAATAGCTAAGATAAGGATTATGGACTAGCCCTGATGATTTTACCTAGTTTGGCTAATGAAATGTCTTTAAGAAAACAAGCAAGCTTAGAGAATACCAAGGACCCTGGGTATGGATTATGTCTGCTCCCTTCTGTCGCTCCCAAAAACAGATATACGACTCTGTATCTGGAATTTCTATTATTCTAGAGTTGCTAATACCTGCAATAAATATGTTCTGACAAGGTCTGCAAATTAGGGCCATTGCTTAATTTGTGGTGAGGAATTCCACTTATTCGTTATGATTTCTGTGAAAATAGGGTTTGTTTTCTTTCTACAGTATTGCGTGGTTTTGATTTTTGGCTTTTGGGAAAGAGGGGAGTAACTACTTCAGCCATATTTCTCTGCTTATAATTTCCTGGCTTAATTTACTTTATTATGCCAGTCTCCTTTTACCTTTTTTTTAAAAAAATTATACCACTACATAAAATATCTAGCTAACTTTCTTGTCTGCAGGCCAACATGGCAGCCAAGCGGATTTCCCAAGAGACATTTGATGATGTGGTACAGGAAAATATCATTGAGTTTGGAATGGATCCGGAAGAGGCATTGAATGAAGCCATCCAGCAGTTTGAATCTCAAGGTATGGTATGAAGCAGGGGTCTCCAACTGTGGCCATTTTAAGACTTGTGGACTTCAACTCCCAGAATTCCTCAGTAAAGCTGGCTGAGGAATTCTAGGAGTTGAAGTCCACAAGTCTTAAAGTTGGCAAGGTTGGAGATCCCTGGTATGAAGGATGGGAATACTGACCTACATGAAATGTCATCTTTTTAGACATAGGCACCTGTGCCAGCAGTCACTTGGCTTCTCAAGGAAATTGGTGTGGTTTATGGCAATTGGGGGGCAGGGAGACCCAATATGAAATTAATCTGAATTTTATTCTTAAAATAAGTATTGTTGAAACAGTCTCAGTATATCAAAATGTTATTGTCTGAATATAGTATAGCCATTCCCCAAAATACTGGAATAATTGAGTACCATCTTACAAAAGTCATTTGCCTTGCCCATATATAGTCACTCCAGAGAGAAAATAAGTCACAAATTGATAATACCAAATATCTTAATTATCAGGAAGTTACCCAGTGAAAATTTTCAGGTGGTTTTCCTAATTAAAAAAAAAAAAAAGCTTTTGCCCATTGTACTCAGTCTCCAGTGCAGTTTTTATCAGATTGAGATCTTGGCTAGCCTTAAAGGTAAAGTTAAAGGTTCCCCTCGCACATACGTGCTAGTCGTTTCCGGCTCTGGGGTCGGTACTCATTTCCGTTACAAAGCCGAAGAGCCAGCGCTGTCCGAAGACGCCTCCGTGGTCATGTGGCCAGCGTGACTAAATGCCGAAGGCGCAGGGAATGCTGCTACCTTCCTACCAAAGTGGTCCCTATATTTCTACTTGTATTTTTAAATGCTTTTGAACTGCTAGGTTGGCAGAAGCTGGGACAAGGGGGCTCCCTCTGTTACGCAGTGCTAGGGATTCGAACCATTGAACTGCCAACCTTTCTGATCAACAAGCTCAGCGTCTTAGCCACTGAACCACCGTGCCCCTTTGGCTAGCCTTAGGGGACCTAAAATCCAATGCATTTAGAGGGACACAATAGGAGAATTTCTCTGGAAATATTCAGGCTGATACATCATTTTATCTCTCCTTTAGGCGTAGATTTAAGCAATATAGTAAAGATTGTACCCAGTCCAGCTTCAGAGAATGGTCAAGAACAGAAGCACATGGTTTTACAGGTGAGTGAGATGATGCTGTTCAGGAAAGGGCTAGGGGTTGTCCATCAGATCCAATATGTGGGTGTAATTATCTTCCTACTAGCTGGAAACCCGTGCTTCGCTATGAAACTACATATGTGATCGGGCTTAGTTTTTGAGGAGGAAAATAAGGAGAAAAAAAATCTGTCTCTGCCTACCAGCATTCATCTGGCTAGCGTCCTGTCAGTGTGTCAGAGAGTTGAGGGCTGTTGGAAACTGAGAGTATTTGCTGTGTGAGCAAGAAGGAGACAGCAAGGAGCCTGGGCATGGCTTAGCTCAACTGTTCTGTACTAAAGCTGCTTGGTGTTGTGAAACTAAAATTGAAACTTAAATTCCTCTCCTCTGCTTGTGTTTTGCATTTGGAACAGATTTCTTTTCAGGTGGGGAGGGGGACTAGAACTCCTTAGCATCTGAGCGTGTTAATAATAATATAGGAAATACTAATGCTCTGATGGTCATTTCGAAAAATCTTTCTTAGTGAGCACCTAGAAGCCAAGAGGAAGATACGTGCCAAATTTCAAGTTTGTAGGCTTTATGGTTCTGGAGATTTTGTGATGGTGCGTGAGTGGTATTTCGCTTTTATATATATAGATTTCCAGGTAGATCACGCAGGTGGCTCTAGGAACTCACAAACATAGCGCTGTGGATACAGTTTTTCACTCACGTATTGCTTACTCATTGAAATCTCGATCTTGGTATAAATTGCTTTAAAATGTAGACACACCAACATGATACTGTATGTTGCGTCTATATTTATTAAAAGTATTCACAAGTACCTTTTTTCAGGCAGGCCTCATAAAGTTGTTTGCATACGATCAGTAAAATAATGGAACAGGAATTGCTTTCGGAAGTTATGGGAGCTTCCTCACTGGAGGCTTTCAAGAAGAGACTGGATAGCCATCTGTCAGAAATGGTGTAGGGTCTCCTGCTTGGGCAGGGGGGTTGGACTAGATGACCTACAAGGTCCCTTCCAACTCTGTTAATCTCTCTGTTAAAATAAGCAATAGTATCTAGAGTTAAAAAAAAAAAAGGCAAACAATGGAATATTTTAAAAGCTGCTTTAGAAATCCTAGGGTCTGAAGAAAAACAGAGAAGTCTGGTGATGAGAAAGCATGCAAAAAACACGGAGAGAAAAGACGCAAATGAACAGAAGGGACTGAGGCCGCTGCCATCTGTGCATCCTCCAATGCTGGAAAGGATTTTAGATGTTTCCCGAATGGCGGCCGAATTGAAAGAGGAGGAAGATGCAGTGCAGAGAATAAGGCAAGATTCCACTCTTCTCCTTTTTTTTTTCCCCCTTTGTCTTCTATAGATATTGGACTGTCTCCAGAAAGCCGTCATCGATGCAGATTCGAGCAAGGTGGACGAATCTTTGGTGAACTTTGCCAGGCAGTGCAGGCAGGAGCTGTCGGTCCGTTACCTGGCTGCCCAGAAAGGTGCCTACCCTGCAGTCCTGGCTGCTTGTCGGCTGGCATCGGAAGAGCGATGCTCCCTTTTAAAAGCCCTCCAAGCCCTCTCTGCCCTCCTGGAGGGCCAGCCTGACATCCTCGATGTGCCCGGGCAGGAGCTCTTGCTGCGGGTGCTCCAGGAGAGCCGAGATGACGCTGACCTGACTTTGGCTGGCGTCCGTTGCATCCGATATGCGTGCCTGAAACACGAGCAGAATCGTCAGGATCTTGTGAAAGGGGGCATCCTTGCCCTACTCTCTGAGGCTATAGTCCGGCACGGAGACCGGGCAGACGTGGTCCGGGAGGCTTGTTCAGGGCTGCGCATCATGACCTTTGACGATGACATCCGGGTGCCCTTCGGCCATGCCCATGACCATGCCAGGATGATTGTGGCTGAGCATAACGGCTTGGGCATCCTGATAGAGGCAGCCAAAGGTAATAAAGACCATCTCCCTGCTCGCATGCTTTCTTCTTGGTTTCTTTATGCTCCAGCACAGGGACATAAATTACATAATACAGGCCCGCTATTTATCTTTCTGTATGACTTCCACCCCCACCCTTCCACTTTTAAATGTGCTGTAATCTCCAGCTTTAGTGGGAGGAGAAGGGAGGAGGCTGGCAAACTTAAGAGCCCTTAGAGACGCAGACCCAATCTGCCCCCAAATTCCTGAAGCCCTTAAATGTGGCTGTCCCCAGGAAGAGGCAGCGATTCGGTGAGATTCTTGTTAAATAGGTTAGCAGCAAAAAAGAAGTAACTCTGGTCATCTCATAGTGTCGTTCTGGTTCCTTGCACCTGACCTTAAAACTTGCTTTTTGCAAGTTGCTGGGAGGACAAAGAACCCTCACCTTTCCCCCTTGAATTCCATGAGAAATTTTATTAGTTAGTTAGTTAGTTAGTTAGTTAGTTAGTTAGTTAGTTAGTTAGTTAGTTAGTGAGATAGATAGATAGATAGATAGATAGATAGATAGATAGATAGATAGATAGATAGATAGATAGATAGATAGATTGATTGATTGATTGATTCTTTTATTGGCCAAGTATGGTTGGACACACAAGGAATTTGTCTTGGTGCAAATGCTCTCAGTGTACATAAAAGATACATTCGTCAAGAGTCAAGAATCATCAGGTACAACACTTAATGATAGTCATACAGTCACAAGTGGGAGGGGATGGATGATAAGGAGTGATGAGAAGATTAATAGTAATAGTTGTGCAGACTTTAGTTCGGTATGTTTAGCAATAGCACTTAGACTTATATACTGTTTCACAGTGCTTCACAGCCCTCTCTATGTGGTTTACAAATGTCAGCCTATTGCCCCCAACAATCTTGGTCCTCATTTTACCGACCTTGGAAGGATGGAAGGCTCAGTCAACCTTGAGTGGGTGAGACCCAAACTGCTGGCAGCCAGCAGAAGTAGCCTGCAGTACTGCATTCTAACCACTACACCACCACAGTTCTCGCTTTAGCTTCTGTCTCCATATTGTTTGACAGATCTATACCACCATTTCTTCGTATCAGTTTTTTTTAATGATACCACTTGGTTTTACATAGCTAAAGCTATGGATGCTAAAAAGCATGACTTATATTCGTATTTGTTAATGAGCACTTCAGGGACCTGAATTCCAAAGTTGAATTTCCATGGTTTATTGTCACTTCTGTGGTATTGTACAACACACGACGGCTCACTTACGATTGCTCACTGCTCAGAATTATGATGAGGCTTTTTAAAGATTGAAGTTCTAGTGATCATGACCTTTCCCTTGCAATCCGTGAGTGAACTTTGGGCGGTTGGCAATACAACCGCATTTAGGGCTGTTTGCAACATCCTGCGATCCTGTGACCATGAGTTTTGCCGATAACTAGCATTTATTTCTGGGTTTTGGCAAAGCCTCACCTGTAATGAAAACCCTTAGTTTGCTTAACAGCTGCAGGATTTGCTTAATGACAGCCACTTCACGACTATCCCATTTGCTTAACGACGACTGCAAAAAAAAAGGTTCTCAGTCGGGCTGGTCACTTGTCCAACCTGTTTTATAGTCACAACTCAAACCATCATGGGCAGGTTCCATTACTATGATCAATTGAGGACTATCTGTACTGCACAGGGAGCTTTGCTGATGCTTTGTCTTTTTTCTCTCCTGCTCAGCCTTCACTGATGACTGTAGTGTTTTGAGTGAAATCTGTGCCACTCTGGCACGCCTGTCTGTCCGGAATGAATTTTGCCAGGAGATCATGGACCTTGGAGGCTTAAACTTCATAGTGGCACTGTTGGCGGACTGCATTGATCATCAGGTATTAAAATAGCAATAAACACCCTGACTGCAACAGATTATTTCACTTCTTTAGCCCAGTATAGTGAACACTAATTGTCAACACAGTAGTTACCCGTGTTTTCAAGCAAAGGAGAATCCTTTATACCCCAAGCTGCTTAATAAACTATTCTTATGGCTCAGGAACAAGCAATGTCATAGTTCTTAGGGCTCTAACTGTCAGCTATCACCCACTTCAGCAAGACTGAAACCGCTTTGATAAGTTCACAAGAAAAGCCAAGAACCGAGCATGAATAATGCATACTGAACAAAATTTGCCGTAATCAAAAGAATCTTATCGACTGTAGTTAACCCCAAAGGTGCTTTTTCAAAAGGCAACTGGACTTTCTTGTTTTTTGTTGAAGATTTTTTGCTTCTCATTCAAGAAGCTTCTTCACTTCTAAAGAACTGAACCAAAGAAGCTTCTTGGATGAGAAGTGAAACGTCTTCAAGGAATAACAAAGAAAGTCCAGTTGCCTTTTGAAAAAGCACCTTTAGGACAACCACGATCTGGATGACTGAGAATCTCCATAGACAACTGTAGTTAATCCAGAATAAATTAACTTTAAAGAGAATAGGTTCAAGCTTTGGTGCGTTTACCTTTTCATTTTGCCCTACCTAATGGACAACTTGGCTAGCTGACTAGTTTCCATCTCCTCTTAATTTTTGGAATGATCCAACTTGTCTTAGTTGGTCAATTGACTCTCCCATACTTTCTGACTGTTTTGGAATTGATGAGGGTGCTCTTAATAAGGGCTAAGGGCACAGGTTTTGATTGTGGGAAAGGAGGTATCTTAAAACTGTTAAAGCCTGTTTCAAGGCTTACATTATACTTTTAGTGTGTCTCCCACCACAGAGTACCAAGAGAAGGGTGACCCATTTGGAAGCATCTGTGACAAGAGAATTTGCAAGCCCCTGAAAGAAGCCCAGTGGAAACTGATAACGTTTTGATTGGATTCCTATAACACTCTGAATCACATAGTAGCAATCCTGGTCTCACATGTCTAAGAACATGGAGGCCCACTGTGTATGGATTTCAAAATGGTCTCTCTTGCGCATGAAAAAAAAATTGAGCATGCATCCCTTATTGCAGTGAGACCATCCTATTTTTCATGGCACTGGAATGATGGAGGCAAAGTTTTCTGCTCATTTGGAACTGGTGGGGTTAAAAGTACAAAATGGAGGGTTGGGGTCTTTCAGAATTATGTCACCAATGTCGCTATACAGGTGAAACTCGAAAAATTAGAATATCGTGCAAAAGTTCATTTATTTCAGTAATGCAACTTAGAAGGGGAAACTAATATATGAGATAGACTCATTAAATGCAAAGCAAGATAGTTCAAGCCATGATGTGTCATAATTGAGATGATTATGGCTTACAGCTCATGAAAACCCAAATCCACAATCTCAGAATATTGGAATATTACATGTAATCAATAAAACAAGGATTATACATAGAACAATATTGGAGCTCTGAAAAGTATAAGCATGCATATGTACTCAGTACTTGGTATGGGCCCCTTTTGCAGCAATTACTGCCTCAATGCGGCGTGGCATGGAAGTATCAGCTTGTGGCACTGCTGAGGTGTTATGGAAGACCAGGATGCTTCAATAGCAGCCTTCAGCTCTTCTGCATTGTTTGGTCTCATGTCTCTCATCTTTCTCTTGGCAATGCCCCATAGATTCTCTATGGGGTACAGGTCAGTCGAGTTTGCTGGCCAATCAAGCACAGTAATCCCAGAGACATTGAACCAGGTTTTGGTGCTTTTAGCAGTGTGGGCAGGTGCCAAGTCCTGCTGGAAAATGAAGTCAGAATCCCCATAAAGCTCGTCTGTGGAAGGAAGCATGAAGTGCTCCAAAATCTCCTGGTAGACAGCTATGATGACCCTGGACTTAATGAAGCACAGTGGACCAACACCAGCACATGACATGGCTCCCCAAATCAACACAGACTGTGGAAACTTCACACTGGACTTCAAGCATCTTGTAGCATGTGCCTCTCCATTCTTCCTCCAGACTCTGGGTCCTTGGTTTCCAAACGAGATGCAAAAGTTGCTCTCATCAGAAAAGAGGACATTGGACCACTGAGCAACAGACCAGTTCTGTTTTTCTTTAGCCCAAGTAAGACGCTTCTGACGTTGTTTGTTGTCCAGGAGTGGCTTGACAAGAGGAATACGACATTTGAAGCCCATGTCCAGGATCTAGTCTCTGTGTGGTGGCTCTTGATGCACTGACTCCAGCCTCAGTCCACTCCTTGTGAAAGTCCCCAACACTTTTGAAGGGCCTTTTCCTGACAATCCTCTTCGGGCTGTGGTCATCCCTGCTGCTTGTGCACCTTTTTCTTCCACGCTTCCCTTCCGCATAACTTTCTATTAATGTGCTTTGATACAGCACTTTGGGAACATCCAACTTCTTTTGCAATTACCTTTTGAGGCTTTCCTTCCTTATGGAGGATGTCAGTGATGGTTTTCTGTACAACTGTCAGGTCAGCAGTCTTTCCCATGATTGTGATTCCTACTGAACCAGACTGAGAGACCATTTAAAGGCTCAGGAACCCTTTGCAGGTGTTATGGCTTAATTATTTGATTAGAGTGGGACACTTTGAGCCTAGAATATCAAACCTTTTCACAATATTCTAATTTTCTGAGATTGTGGATTTGGGGTTTTCATGAGCTGTAAGTCATAATCATCTCAATTATGACACATCATGGCTTGAACTATCTTGCTTTGCATGTAATGAGTCTATCTTGCTTTGCATGTAATGAGTTTCACCTTTTAAGTTGCATTACTGAAATAAATGAACTTTTGCACAATATTCTAATTTTTCAAGTTTCACCTGTATACAATATGCCAGGAATGGGGGGGCAGGCATTGATCAGCCTCATCTGGAATAGTTTTTCGAAGCATTTGAAGGTACTTATTTAACTCCTAATTTTGCCAAAGGCAAATAAAGAATATAGGCCAAAGTAACCTCTGGTACAAAAATCGTTCAGGGGAAAGGAATGCTCACATGTGTCCCACAAGTTGCACGTCTGACTTTACATAAACAGAAATAATTTATAGATAGCTTTTTCAGTGGTAGTAATAACAGACTATCCACATTCTTGATTGTTCTACTGAGTATTTCACTTTTATCAGAGATTGAAGGTGGAGAGAAGGATCTTGCTTTGGCTTTTATCTGTCCCAATCCTGTGGCTCTTGGTTTATTTTGTTTTTTTAAACTCCCATATGTATTCTGGGTTTCATAAGGATTCTTTCTCATTCTGTGACAAATTGTAGGAACTGGTGAAACAGGTGCTCAGTGCCATCCGGGCCATTGCAGGCAACGATGATGTCAAAGATGCCATTGTCAATGCAGGAGGGACTGATCTCATTATTTTGGCCATGAGTCGCCATCTTGGCAACCCGCAGGTAGGTTGAGAACATGGGAGTGTTTGCACCGGGAGAAAGTAGCTCTGTTTCAAGTGGTCTAAATTATCTATTCCTAGAGCTGTTACCTTACTTGGCATCTCTATTAGTGTGCGTTGGAGACTTGGTTTGCATACATCTGAGCTAGACTGCGTTGTTTCTCTGTTTCATATAATATATGTGGGTATATGCATAATTTTGTATTTATTTAGTCATGTTTATGTAGTGTATATTGGAGGTGGTGACCCTTTGAGAACTGTATGCGGCAAAATTTCATTTTAATGTATGCTGATTAGTGTACATTCAAAGTGACAATAAAGTTATTATTCTATTCCATTCCATTCCATATGCTCTTCTCTTCTCTTCCCTTCCCTTCCCTTCCCTTCCCTTCCATTCCATTCCATTCCATATGCTCTTCTCTTCTCTTCTCTTGCCATCAAGTCCATCTGTTGAAAAACTAACAGGAACAACTCAGAGGTTTGGGGAGTTAAAAGTCCACAAGTCATAGAAGGGCTACAGTACCCCACCCATGGTTTAGGCCAGCGGTCGCCAACCGGTGGCCGCGAGAAAATTTTGGTGGGCCGCAGAGAAATCTGACCCCCAGAGCACACCTCCAAAGCAATTAATGCAGGCTGTGCAGAAACACAAGGCTGCGCCACCCACATGGCCTGCTGGAACCCTCCCCGCCCACTCACTCCTTACCTGACAAACTTGCCTGCTAAATTGCTATTTTTCCTTTTTCTGACCATCATCTGTTCTGCTGTGCCAGGAGATTTAGATTAGCTAGGAAGCAGGAAATGGTTGGATTTCTTGCTTTCTACTAATCTTTAGATCTTCGGCTCTGCTTTTAAGCACAGCTGAACCTCCCTTAGGACTGAAGGTTTGCTTGCAAGCAAATTCAGTGCAGACTCACGGCAAGCAAATTTGAGAGACTGAGCTAGCCGATGGCAGACAGATAGATCACTGAATGATTCTGTGAGCAACTCAATCTGCCTGCTTTGCTTGATTTTGGGTAAAAGTTGCTCTTTTTTATAAAAAATTCAATATTTATATAAATATTTATAGTATTTACATACAAGCCATGCCCAACCAGTCACATGACCACCAAGCCACACCCACAAATTAGGCCACACCCACAGAACCAGTTAGCGGTCCCTGGGATCTAAAATTATGGCTTTGGTGGTCCCTGAGGTCCAAAAGGTTGGCAACCCCTGGTTTAGACCAGTGATGGTTAACCTTTTTGTCCTCGTGTGCCAAAAGTGTGTGTGTGCTTGTTTGCGTACATGACCCATCTACCACCCTGCGCATGCGTATGCGACCCCCATGCACAGCACACTTCTGTACATGCGCATGCACCACACACCTCTGCACATGCGTGCGCATCTCTTGTGTGCACACTGCCCATGCGCGGCAGATACCCAACGGCTGGCAGGGGGCGCGTGCACATGCGCAGTGGACCTGATCTGGGGCGACGGCTTGCGTGCCGGCAGAGATGGCTCTGCGTGCCACTTCTAGCACGCGTGCCATAGGTTTGCCCTCACAGGTTTAGGCCATCCAGGTTTGCTTCTATCCATGGTTTAAAGGATCCTGGCTTAGCACGGGTGTGAGCTCAGACATTATTTCAGCATTTGGAAGCTGGGTAGGATTTTACTACTGGCTCTATTTGTTCTTGCTGTTAGGTGTGTGAACAGAGTTGTGCGGCATTGTGTATGCTAGCGTTGCGCAAGCCAGAGAACTGCCGAGTCATCATGGAAGGCGGGGGAGCCTTGGCAGCTTTGCAGGCCATGAAGACGCACCCCAGGGAAGTTGCTGTGCAGGTGATGTCATTATTCCCCTACTGGGACCACAGCTCCTTTCATGCTTTTCAGCCAGTCCATTTAGATAGATGGATGGATGGATGGATAGATAGATAGACAGACATTTATTTTTCTTTTCTTTTTAATCTTTTCTTTCTCCCTTTGAAATAAAGATTTCTCTGCTATAAACTGTAAGGCCAAAGAAGTTATTCTTTTTTTTTTATTTCCAAGGATGACCTACCACAGAAAAAAGTGATAGATTCTTAATTATGAAAGATAGAGAGAGAGAGAGAGACAGACAGACAGACAGACAGACAGACAGACAGACAGACACACAAACGGAGTGTTTTGGCAAAACAGAAAAATCATGCTATAGAAACTATCTGTAGCTATGGCAACAGTCTCTGATTTTTCCCCTCATAGAAATTTCTGGTGGAAGCTGCCTTCCTGTTTTTCCCATGAAAGGCATTACCGTTTTCCCATTTCCAGAGTGCTGTCAAATAACTTTTCTGGGTTTTCATTAAGGCCAGGTCTTCTTTCTGCTAGACCTCTCATTGTCCCTGTGCAGCCTCTCTGACTATCCTGTTTCCATATCTGAGAAAGCCTTGTGGCAGGACTGTCCCCTGGGAATGGATGTGTAGGACGTGGGTTGCAAAAGGAAACAGGAAACACCAGCTAATTCCTCTTGATCATTAGATCAGTTTTCTCAAGATGTGTGGACTTCAACTCCCAGAATTCCCCAGCCAGCTATACTGTCAGGAATTCTGGGAGTTGAAGTCCACTCATCTTAAAAGTTGTCAATGTTGAGAAACACTGCATTAGATAATTGCAGGACTTCCTTGTCCTTCCCCTGCCAATTGGATTTCTTTTTAAAACCAATGTTTAAATTTATTTTAAAATTTTAATGCATTTATTTATTTATTTCCTGGTCTTATATTCTGAATTCTCGGAGGCCTTGTTCTGTCAGTAAGATTTAAAATATAAATAAATACTTACTGTTGCCTAGGAACAAAATAAGTACTCTATTTAAATAAACCCCCGGACTGCAAGAAAATAATTCAGAGCATATCCATTTGAAACCTGTGGGAAAAATCAGGTTTAATACCCTTTGAAAACCCATCAGTGACTGCATTATATATAACACAAGGGTCATAAAATGCACAGTATGTAAGTGTACTTGAGGAAGATGAGCAGTCTAGAAATATGAAATACAAATAAATGAATAAAGTGTTCAGATTATGACTAGTGCTTATTAAATAATTTTAACCCTTATCTAAATATTTTTGTTCATTACCCCAAAACCCCAAGGGTAGCTTATTCATGATATCAAAGCAGCAACGTACCTACTCTTAGGAAATATAAAATATATTAAAAAGATAATTGGTGTATCTTGCAACCCTTCCAAAGATCATCACAAAACACCTGTCAGGGAAATTAATTTCAGCCTTGGAATCCTGAAGCAATGTGATGGTTGAATATATAAATATCACTTAAAACAGTGTTTTCCAGCCTGGACAACGTTTAAGGCGTGGATTTCAACTCCTAGGATTCCTGAAGCAGAATTTCCCACTCTCAAAACTCCATGGATGGCTGGAGAATTTGGGGAATTGAAATCCATAGGTCTTAAAGTTACCAAGATTGAGAAACACTGACTTAATATGTGGTAATATAGGGCCCCACCTACCAGTTGATATATTTAAGAAATGAAGGAAACAAGGAGAGATTGGGCCCAAGTTACCCAGCCAACATGCCTAAAGTAGAACTAGAACTCACAGACTTCTGGTGATTGTCTCAAAGTCACCCAGTCAGCTTTCTTGCCTAAGGCAGGATTAGAATTCACAGCCTCCTCGTGGCTAACCCAAAGTCAGTCAGCTGGTTTTCATGTTTAAGGTGGGACTAGAACTCATGTCCTCCCAGTTTCTAGCCCGGTGCATTAGCCAGGAGACCAAACTGGCTCTCTTAAAATAAAGTTTATAGACTGTTAGTCCTGGATCCTCACATCTGCCTTTTCCTTTCCTTTTCTCACCAGAAGCAAGCTTGCATGTTGATTCGCAACTTGGTCTCGCATACGCAGGACTTCTCCCAGCCCATCCTGGAGATGGGAGCTGAGGACTTGATCACTGAAGCCCGAGAAGCCCATCGGGACTGCGATGACGTGGCCAAAGCCGCCTTGAGGGACCTGGGCTGCAAGGTGGAGCTGCGGGAACTCTGGACTGGCCAGAAAGGAAGCCTGGCCCGTTGAGGTCTCAATCCCCCTCCACTGGGCAGCACCTGCGAATGAGGAGTAGGAGAGGGAAGCAAAGATTGGAATAAATCCAGACTGAGCAGTTGAGAGGGTGGGGAGGAAAGTGTATTGATGCCTTTGGAGTTGGATAGGACTTAGTTGCTACAGCAGGAGGCCTGCGCTCCATACTCTCTGGCCTTCAGCTTCTTGGCCCAGGCTGCCCTTTTGCCGTGTTGTGTTGGCAATGTCCACGAAGCGGCCCTTCTCTCATAAACAGGGTGGCAGTGCGGTGCCAACGATGCCGCCCTGCAACAATGCTTCCACGTTCAAGAACGGGAGACCCCTGCGGTGCGTGTGCGAAACTCTAGCGCCTGTACAAATTGTCTCAAAAGATTTTAGCAACAAAAGAGAGGGTGGAAGGAGCAGGTGGTGGGAGCTCATGTTTTGCTACTGTCTCGGAATACTTCCTTCTCCTGCCCTGCAGGTATGTGTTACTCAACTAGGCCTTGGTTACTATGACAACGGTTAAGCTTACCAGCTTCCTGCTGTAATGCTTCCATTTGTTTGAATGTGCTGCCTGAAGTCCTGATCTGTTTTTTGTCCTCAGCCATTCCAGTTGTTTCTGTGTGTCATCATGCTGTTCAACCAATGCATGCTGCCTTTATTTTTCTCTAATTGCTCCTGCCCTCAATTTTTTTTTTTATAATAGAAGTGTCACCTGATTAAGGGCAAAAAAGGAGGTTGAATAGTGTGGGATCCTTGCATTGTGCACTTCGTAAATATCTATACTCCCTTTGAATATGTATTCAAATCAAATTTCTAGCCCACGAGGGCTGTGGTTGGTGTGCACTCCAAGAGGTCAGAAAAGAATGGCCTTTTATTTATTTATTTTTCTCTTCCTTTTTCTGCCTTCCTCCCCTTGTGATTAGTAAAATCCAGGATGAATTAGTTCTCCAAAATGGGACTATTTAAATAAACCAGTGTAATTAATGCAAGTGTTTAAACTTTCCTTGATGTAGTTTTGGTTGCCTGTGGAAAAATTGCCAGATATGTTATATAAAAATATACAGCGATCCTATTTGTAGCCAGGTTGCTTCTATTGTGACCTAGCTTTGATTTTTTTTCTCTCTTTTAGAGTGATATACATATACTTCATTCTGGACATTATTTTACCAGATAGGCAGGTGAAATGATTGTTATAGCCCAATGGTGCAAACTCCCAACAGTGATTTCCTAGGTCAGGGGTGTCAAACTCGCAGCATCACGGCACGTAAGTCTTCCCTATTGCTTATTCCCTGATCTGTCATGGCTTCCAGTTTGTGGCAACTCCAACGGAACCGTGACATGATCCTCATGAATTAGTGGTGTGCAGAATCAGTCCTGCAAAGAAAGAATGACACACAATGTTGCCACATTGAACTATATTCCTTTTCCTAAAGATCATCATTTTCCCAGTTCTCATTAAAGGGCTGATTTAAACAGGAAAGCATCTTTCATCAGCTCTAAAAAAGTCAATATTGTTTATTGTGGCAGTTGATTTTTTTTCCAGTGGCTCTTTTATATCTGTTGCCTGATCCCCTTAACTGGAGGATCCAGGGCTTCAACATGGAGATTTCCTGTAATCTGTTTCTGAAATGAGGCCTGAAGGAATCAGTATATAAGCATACAGGTGGTCCTTGTCTTACAGTCACTTAGCAACAAGATCAAGTGAGTTACTCAAGATCAAATGAGGTACTAATACCACTCTATAAAGTCTTAGTAAGATCACACCTAGACTAGAGTACTGCATCCAGTTTTGGTTACCACATTATAAAAAAGATGTTGAGACTCTAAAAAAAGTACAGAGAAGAGCAACCAGGATGATGCGGGGACTAGAGACTATGACATATGAAGAACAGTTACAGGAACTGGGCCTGGCTAGTCTAGTGAAGAGAAGGACCAAGGAAGACATGATAGCAGTCTTCCAATATTTGAGGGGCTGCCACAGAGAGGAAGGGGTCCAGCTATTTTGCAAAGCACCTGAAGGTCAGACAAGGAATAATGGATGGAAACTGAACAAGGAGAGATTCAACCTGGAAATAAGGAGAAACTTTCTGACAGTCAGAACAATCAACCCATGGAACAGAAGTTGCCCTTGGAAGTTGTGGGAGCGCCATCACTTGAGTCTTTCAAGAAGAGATTCGACTTCCATCTGTCAGAAATGGTGTAGGGTCTCCTGCTTGGGAAAGGGGTAGGACTAGATGACCTACAAGGACCCTTCCAATCTGATTATCTCTTATTTGTTCAAAGTGACAGCTTACCTGCAAAACAAGAGCTATGACCTGGTTCTGAAGTTTTAATAGTTTGGGGGGGGGGCATTTGAGGTCATATGACCATACTTTGTGCACCCAGCAACACAACATTTATGGGATTTTGCAGTATTCTGTGGTCACATGACTGCATTTTATGACAAGTAGCTTCTGATTTTCAACGAACACCATAGCGACTAAAAGCATGGTGTTTTATGACCACCACAGAAAAGGTTGTAAAATCGGATTGATTGACCAACCCAATATGCAAGTGTCACAACATATGACCATAACAGGCTGGCTCCATTAAGGTCATAAGTTGAGGACTGCTTGTAGTTGATAGCACAAGGTCTAGTCATTTAAGCATGTAATTTATCTTCCCTTTCACCCTTAAAGGAATTGGCTCCAGTTTTGATATGCCAGAGCATATGAAATTACAGGTAATTCTCGATTTACAGCAGTTCATTTTAGTGACCATTCAAAGTTACAAGAGCACTGAAAAAAGAGATTTATGACCATTTTTCACACTTACGATTGTTGCAGCTTATCAATGGTCAAGTGATAAAAATTCAGATGCTTTCAGACTCGTATTTATGACATTTGCAATGTCATGCGATCCCCTTTTGCAGCCTTCTGACAAGCAAAGTCAATGGGGAAGCCGGATTCACTTAACAACGATGTTGCTAATTTAACAACTGCAGTGATTCATTTAACGACTGGCAAAAAAAGGTTGTAAAATGGGCCAAAGTTCACTTAACAAATGTCTCACTTTGTAATAGAAATTTCAGGCTGAATTGTGGTCCTAAGTTGTGGACCACCTATGCTGCAAAACATTCGAGTTCTTTTCCTTTCCCATGGCTGATATGCTAACCTACTTCTAGAAGAACCTTTAGCAAATGTTGATGATTCTAAAGAGGAATATACACTGCTCAAAAAAATAAAGGGAACACAAAAATAAGACAACCTAGATATGAATGAATGAAAGATTCTTATTAAATACTTCGTTCATTACATAGTTGAATGTGCTGACAACAAAATCACACAAAAATTATCAATGGAAATCAAATTTAGCAACCCATGGAGGTCTGGATTTGGAGTTACACTCAAAATTAAAGTGGAAAAAAACACTACAGGCTGACCCAACTTTGATGTAATGTCCTTAAAACAAGTCAAAATGAGGCTCACTAGTGTGTGTGGCCTCCACATGCCTGTATGACCTCCGTACAACACCTGGGCATGCTCCTGATGAGGAGGCAGATGGTCTCCTGAGGGATCTCCTCCCACACCTGGACTAAACATCCCACAACTCCTGGACAGTTTGTGGTGCAACGAGGCGTTGGTGGATGGAGCGAGACAGGAAGTCCCAGATGTGCTCAATTGGATTCAGGTCTGGGGAACGGGCGAGCCAGTCCATAGCATCAATGCCTTCGTCTTGTAGGAACTGCTGACACACTCCAGCCATATGAGGTCTAGCATTGTTGTGCATTAGGAGGAACCCAGGGCCAACCACACCAGCATATGGTCTCACAAGGGGTCTGAGGATCTCATCTCGGTACCTAATCGCAGTCAGGCTACTGCTGGCGAGCACATGGAGGGCTGTGCGGCCCCCTAAAGAAATGCCACCCCACATCATTACTGACCCACTGCCAAACCAGTCATGCTGGAGGATGAGCAACATTCTCCACAGCATCTCCAGACCCTGTCACACGTGCTCAGTGTGAACCTGCTTTCATCTGTGAAGAGCACAGAGCACCAGTGGCAAATTTGCCAATCTTGGTGTTCTCTGGCAAATGCAAATTGATACAATGTAAGCACAACCCCCACCTGTGGACGTCGGGCCGTCATACCACTTTCATGGAGTCTGTTTCTGACGGTTTGAGCAGCCACATGCACATTTGTGGCCGCTGGAGGTCATTTTGCAGGGCTCTGGCAGTGCTCCTCATGTCCCTCCTTGCACAAAGGCGGAGGTAACGGTCCTGATGCTGGGTTGTTGCTCTCCTACGGCCTCCTCCATGTCTCTTGATGTACTGGCCTGTCTCCTGGTAGCGCCTCCATGCTCTTGACATGACACTGACTGACTCAGCAAACCTTCTTGCCACAGCTCGCATTGATGTGCCATCCTGGATGAGCTGCACTACCTGAGCCACTTGTGTGGGTTGTAGACTCCGTCTCATGTTACCACTAGAGTAAAAGCACCGCCAGCATTCAAAAGTGACCAAACCATCAGCCAGAAAGCATAGGAACTGAGAAGTGGTCTGTGGTCACCACCTGCAGAACCACTCCTTTATTGGGGATGTCTTGCTAACTGCCTATGCTTTCCATCTGTTGTCTATTCCATTTGCACAACAGCATGTGAAATTGATTGTCAATCAGTGTTGCTACCTAAGTGGACAGTTTGATTTCACAGAAGTGTGATTGACTTGGAGTTCCATTGTGTTGTTTAAGTGTTCCCTTTATTTTTTTGAGCAGTATATTTTGATATTTTTGATAACCCCTCTGGGAGCTACCATTGCAAGGCATTTGTCATCTTTGAATGGAGTGTCTTAACTCTGGAATTTGGGGTTAATTATGGACGGTGGGGGACGTGGCTAATCCCAAAATGCCCTTTTACCAGAAGGCAAATTTGTGAGGTTGCTTCCTGGTATTTCATCTTCTCCCCTTCTCTAGTCACATATGGTCTCTGCCATCCTATCTTCACGCTTTCTCCTGGCAAGGGCAAATGGTTGAGTTGCATCTCCCAATCTTTTTTTTTTTAATTATCTGAGGTGGCCTGTAGGGCCCAGATGCTGCCTTATTCATAAGGGTAACATGGAAACTGCAGATTTGTAGCATTTTAAGAAAATCAAGAGAGAAAGGGTACCTGGTGAGAAAGAAGTTCTTTGATATATCTTGTGGGCATCTGATCAAAGCGTCCAGCTATAGGTTCTATATAGACTGCAGGACATACTTCAGATGATAAAAGACTGGGCAGAGCAGTTCTAGAAAGCAGATATCAAACCAACCTTTTTCTCTACTAGGAAGGTACATTAAAAAAACTTTCCAGATGTTCTTGGCCTTATTAAATGTTACCACTGGAATTGCTGGGACATTCTATAAAAATTGGCTCAGCAGGTAAAATTGCCTTCTGATTGAGAACCCCAGATATTGTCTATTTGGAAAAGCCTCTAAATCAAGGGTCTTCAAACTTGGCAAGTTTAAGATTTGTGGACTTCAACTTCCAGAATTCCTGAGCTAACATGACTGGAGGAGGAATTCTGGGAGTTGAAGTCCACAAGTCTTGAAAGTTGCCAAGTTCGAAGACTCCTGCTCTAAATAGTTCTCCCTGGCTATTTATTCACATTGCAGGCTTAAAGTAATTAATTGTTAGAGTTAATTAAATGAGCATCTTGATTAACTGCATTGTGTTTCTTTTTATACAACACACTGAAACATAAATGAACCACACAGAGTGAGTTTGCTCAACAGTCAGGCTCATGTGTGACTGACTATTTTGTAAGACTATGCAGTCTAAGTGCACGTATATGGGTAAAAAGTTATTTCTGAGCCAAGAATAGTCCTTTTGTAGACATAGAACATGGTGGGTTGTGCTGAAAACTGGCTTTGAAAGGCAACTGAACGGTAGTGGTTGTGTAATCTTAGAAATATATGTCATTTACAGAGTTCCCATATGTATCCCAAATTAGAGTCTCCTTTTCAAATTTATATTTTTCACAGCCCTAATGCTAGCAAGCATCATCTTAAAACAGAGCTTTCTTGTAAGATGAAAAGGAGGGTTTTTTAAAAAAACTGATGTAGCATGCAATGCAGTTTTGATAAACATTTCTGTAAGGAATGTTCACATAAATGCTACCCAACAGTTCATGTCATATCAAGTCAATTAACCTATTTCTTAATGTGATTCATCTAACTTAACTCCCTCCGGACACAGCAAAAAGCCATTCATCATTGCCAAAAAGTCAAATACTCAAGAAAATTAGCTTAACACTTTGCATGGGAATTTTCAGACTTCGCCTGACTTCTCTGCAATCACTTTCAGAAAACGTTCCTTTTGAAATACCACTTGTTTCAAGAGTCATGCTCTCCTGAGAAGACAGCCGAGGCAGGGCCTTGCCAGAGTGGTATTCAGCAGGTTGTGACCAGTTCTGGAGAACCGGGAGCGGAAATTTTGAGTAGTTCGGAGAACCGGCAAATACCACTTCTGACTGGCCCCTCCCACATCTATTCTCTGCCTCCCATTGAGTCCCAGCTGATTGGCTGGGTCTTCTTTGGTTGCCCTGCACAGGAGAACGGAGCTGGAAAGCAGGTGAGTGGGGTGGGGAGGGAATGGAGATTTTACAGTATCCTCCTGCCTTGCCCATCAAGCCACGCCCACAGAACCGGTAGTAAAAAAATTTGAATCCCACCACTGGACCTTTAACTCCGGCTGCACCAGCAAAAGAAACATTTGAAATTAATCAGAGTTGGAGGGCACCAGGTTCTGGCAGTCTGTGTTACCAGATAAACGGCTGAAGCCTGAATAACTTCCAATAAATATAAATTTGCTGCATTTGATCCTTAAAGCTAAAAAGGACAAATCTGGTACATGAGGCTGTACACATGCCTTGAAAGAAACCACAAAGCACATTTTGAAAGCAGCTCTTTGTACTTTGATGGGTTCCTCAGCCTGAAAATGGCAGGATCCTCTCCTCTTCCTGTAGTCCACGGGTGTCAAACTCATGGTGTCACGTTGCCATCGCGCGACGTTTGGCGATGTTTTTTCCCTTTGCGGACCTGAGGTGGGCATGGCCTGTGCGTGACACATCTGGCCTGTGGACCGCCAATTTGACACCCCTGTAGTCCAATGTATCTCAACATCCCCAAGCTTAAGATTTGTGGATTTCAATTCCCAGAATTCAAATCCCAGAGACATCTGCTGGTGTGTTATCTATTACCAGAAACGTACCGATAATGATTTATTTTTGGCCAATGACAAAGCCAAGAAAATGGCTTCATTCTGGCAGTTTAAAGTTTGATCTAGACATGGAAGCAGCAGCAACACTCCCAGAATTCCCCACCAGACTTTTTCTGTAGTCCAGCGTTTCTCAATCTCAGTTTAATTTGCGTGGACTTCAAATCCCAGAATTCCCCAGCCAGATTTTTTTTTTTCCTCATGGCTGGCTGAGGAATTCTGGGAGTTGAAGTTCAAGCATCTTAAACTTGCTGAGGTTGAGAAAAACCAGTTTAGTCTGTGGAGATTTGTAGTCATCCAGACCAGAAGTCGCCAACCAGTGGGCCGGGGACCACTGGTGGCCCATGAGAAAATTTTGGTGGTCCGCAGAGAAATGTCACTCCCAAAAAGAATTAATCAAGGCTGTGTGGAAACACAAGGCTGCATGGCCCACATGGCCTGCAGAAACACAAGGCTTGCGTCCCTTGTATTGCGAACAACATGAGGTAGTGAGGGGAGGGGGGAAAGGGTGGAGGGGAGGGAACGTGCCCCAAGCGCTCCATGCGCCTGGACTGGCCACCAGGCTGCTTCTTTCCATTTCTTTCTTCTTCTGCTTTTGGCTGCACACAAGGAAAGCAGCAAAAGTCTTTCTCTCCCCCAAACTCTACCAGAAATGACTCTTTGGGACCCTGCAAGGCATCCTGCTCCAAGAGGCTGTGCCAGCAAAGACTCATTTCTGGCGGAGTTTGGGGGAGAGAAAGAAAGACTTCTGCTGCTTCTGCTGCTTTCCTTGCATGAAGCCAAAAGTCTCTCTCTCTCTCTCTCTCTTTCCCCCCCAAGAACGGAGCTGGAGACGGGATCCTGCGATCCCAAATAAAGAATGATCGATCGGTAGGAAAACGGGGTGAGGAATTTTCCTGCAGACTTTTTAGGGGATTTTCCCAGGGTCTTTGGCCCACGGGATTTAAAATTATGACTTTGGTGGTTCCTGAGGTCCAAAAGGTTGGTGACCCCTGATCCAGACCATAGTTGTCTCAAAGGTGCTTTTTCAAAAGGCAACTGGACTATTTTTCTTCCTCGAGGAAGCTCTAAATGAGCTTCCGATGAAGCATCTTGAAAAAAATAAATAATTCAGTTGCCTTTTGAAAAAGCACCTTTGAGATTGCTATATAGCCTATTTGACTTCTAGGGCAACATAACAATTAAGTAGCCAGCTTGCCCCACCCAACATCCAACCTTCAGTGCCTTCACAATGACAGCCAATATATTCCACTCTTTCTTTTTTTCCACTCTCCCTCTCTCTTTCTGGCACAAAAGAGGAAAGCAGAAGTTTTAATGGAAACCATCAGTTTCTGAAAAATATTTCACATTCCCCAAGGAACTGTCTGCTGACTCTTCCCCAGAGGATGGGTGGCCAATATCACGGCGGCCTGGGGTGAATGCGGCTGCTGCGTTGCGTGAGCCACAGTCTTAGCCGAGAGGCTAGTGACTCCCTGCTGCCTCCTATTTCCGTTTCACCGCTGGTACTAGGCCGTGGCTGCGCCGAGGATGGTTTCTTGAAGATCTTCCAGACCCAGGAGACGATGGTGTGGAAGCTGAGACGGGAGGAGGCAGCGTGGGGCTTTGCGCAACTGGGGGGGGACTCAGCTGCTAGGGTGGAGGCCACAGCAGAAGGCATCTGCTGAGGGCTGGGGATTTTTTTTTCTTTTGTCGGTTGGACCTGCAAGACAGGGAAAAAGCCACTTTTCAACATCACAAATCTGTCTTCTGCTCCACCTTTGGCATTTCTTGGTAAGACCGTGTCGCCAGCCTGGACTGTGTGGTGTCCGCCAGCATTGAGCCCAGATTAAATGGGGGGACACATCATCAGAATGGATGGCTGCCTCACAAATTGTTCTTGTGGTGGACACAAGAAAAAGACCTCAAGATCAGAGGTGATATTCAGCAGGCTCTGACCGGATCTGGAGAACCGGTAGTGGAAATTTTGAGTAGTTCGGAGAACTGGCCAATCCCACCTCTGACTGGCCCCGCCCCCATCTATTCTCTGCCTCCGGAGTCCCAGCTGATCGGCTGGGTCTTCTGTGGTTGCCCTGCACAGGAGAACAGAGCTGGAAAGCAGGTTAGTGGGGTGGGGAGGGAATGGGGATTTTACAGTATATCCTTCCCCTGACATGCCCACCAAGCCACACCCACAGAAACGGTAGTAAAAAATTTTGAATCCCCCACTGCTTTGGAGGAAACTACATTACTATGTTACCCAGTCAGGGAAACTAGAAGCTTCATCCGCTGACAGACCCCACTGGTGAGACCTACAGTATGTTAGGAAGCCTACATCAACTTGGAAGACAGATGCCACCCAAAACTGATGGAAAATTATGAGCGGCATCACAGAATGACGGTCACTGCTATTTTAACAATGGCCTTCCAGTGTTAGACTCTGCACTTCCACAGCTACTTCTGTGTTCATGGATGAACTACACAGCAGTGGTTTTTTGTTTTTGCTTCAAATCCAAAGACTATCTTGCTAACATCTCTCCACTGAAACCTCCTTCCAACTTTCTGCTCAAGGAATTCTGGAAAAGGGCAACCCCTTGAAGGAACTGTGAAGCTAGTTGGATGTTCTGGATCTAGAAGTACATCCAACTAGCTCAGAGGTGGTCAACTATGGCCCCTTTATGACTTGTGGACTTCAACTCCCAAAATTCCTGAGCTAGCATGGCTTGCTCAGGAATTCGGGGAGTTGAAGTCCATAATTCATAAAAGGGCCATAGTTGCCCACCCCTGAACTAGCTTCATCATTCCTTTCTAGAATTGAACACGACTGAATGGATAACATCATTATTATTAATTGGACGCTCTGGGTCTAGAAACAGCAATAGAAAGTTTCTCAACTGATCCAGTCAGCCCTGATGGCTTGGGAATTCTGGGAGTTCCCAACAATGAGAAATACTATACTAGATTCAAAACTAAATTTCAAAAAAATATACTTGCAGTGTTAACACAACATGCTCTATCCCCCACCCAAATAAACCTTATCATGGTTTAACCTGATGGGCTGGTTCACATCACTTGCTGGCACAGCGGTCAGCTCCTAACACGTTGCAATATAATTATTCTGTAATATTTCATGTTTAGTGCTTCCTATAGCGTTTTCTTCTCCAACAAGAGTGTTGTTACAAATGGAAATGGTTTAGCAAATTAAGAGCCGTATGCTATTCTCGGACAGCTGAACATTGCAGCAAGTATTTTGAGGCAAGGCATGAATGAAAACAATGGTTAAGGCAGACTTAATGTTACTCCTAAACCCTCCAGCAAAACATGAGCAATCCTGACCTTTGCCAGTTTTGCATTATTGCTTCATCGTGTCTCCTTTTGCCTTTTGAACTTTGCCTGAAATCACTGTGTGGATCCCACCTATCAAAACATAACTCAGCTATGTTTGGAGAAGAACTTGGTAAACATAATTTTTCAGAAAGAATTTGTTCCCAAAGTTACTGTCTTTAGAAAGAAACATAACTCGGGAGGATTTTTTGAGCCTGGTGGCATAAAAAGAGTTGTGATGGAAGACAGATTTTCCCCACAAGAAGCAGCCTGGAATTATGGGCCTTAAATTGTGCTGGTTGTTAAGCAGATCACCACATGAGCACACCTGATTTCACAATCCTTTTTTTTTTTTTGCAGTGGTCATTAAGTGAACATGGCAATTGTAAAGTGAATGCCATGGTTGTTATACAAATCCATTGTCCACAATTTTTGCTGGAAACCAGAATTAAACGCTGGTTTCCTGCAGACAACATTGTAAACTGAGCCAGGGTGGCGCAGTGGATAGAGTGCAGTGCTGCAGGCTACTTCTGCTGACTGCTGGCTGCCTGCAATTTGGCAGTTCGAATCTCACTGGCTCAAGGTTGACTCAGCCTTCCATCCTTCTGAGGTGGGTAAAATTGTTGGGGCAATATGCTGACTCTGTAAACCGCTTAGAGAGGGATATAAAAGCACTGTGAAGTGGTATCTAAGTCTAAGTACTATTGCTAAATTGTACTCACGTTCCTGAGGGATACTGCAGTCCGCTTTAATGAGGGCCAGGTGCCAAGCATCCAAAGTGCAATTACATGACTGCAGGAAGTGCCTGGCCATCAGAATTTCAGATCCGGGTCATAATTAGACCTGAGGAAGTTTGCCATAACTTCAAATGGTTCCCAAGGGACTAACTGTAAGTCAAGGACTACCTGCATGAGTTTCTAAAACAAATCAATTGAGGTACTAATACCACTCTGTAAAGCCTTAGTAAGACCACACCTGGATTCAGTTTTGGTCACCACACTATAAAAAAGGATGTTGAGACTCTAGAAAAAGGGCAGAGAAGAGCAACCAGGATGATGAGGGGACTGGAGACTATGACATATGAAGAACGGTTACAGGAACTGGGCCTGGCTAGTCTAGGGAAGAGAAGGACCAGGGGAGACAGGATAGCAGTCTTCCAATATTTAAGGGTCTGCCACTGAGAGGAAGGGGTCCAGCTATTTTCCAACACCAGACAAGGAATAATGGATGGAAACTGAACAAAGAGAGATTAAACCTGAAAATAAGGATACATTTTCTGACAGTGAGAACAATCAACCCATGGAACAACCAAGCTTGCCTTCGGAAGTTGTGGGAGCTTCATCACTGGAAGGCTTCCAGAAGAGATTGGACTGCCATCTGTCAAAAATGGTGTAGGGTCTCCTGCTTTGGGGAGGGGGGGTTGGACTAGATGACCTACATGGTCCCTTCCAACTCTGTTAATCTGTCAAACGCCAAGCATATACTAAAACTATTAGATCCCTTCCAGAATCTCTACGTCGGGCTTCTTGGGGTTGATACACACCTGGCTATTCTCCCCTGCTTGCTCTGAGCGATAGCAGCGGATCCCTGGAGATCCTGCCTTGGCCTCCGGACTCGGGGGCAGTGAGCGCTGGTCCTGGAGCAGAGGCTTTAGTTCCATCACGGTGGCCTGCTCCTTCTCATCTGCTTGGCTGCTTCTGTGCTTCCGTTTCTGGGGAGACTTCCTGCTGAGGTTGGCTGTGGGCAGCAGGAGGTTGTTCCGTGGTACTGGGGCTGGTGGCTCTTTGGAGGTTTTGAGCCTTGCACTCGACTTGTATGGGGAGCTCCCTGGGGTGCGGGGCTTCAGAGTTGCCTCTGGTTCCTTCCGAGCGCTACCTGACTCTTGGTCACTGCTGGATGGCCTCAAACGCCTCCATCCAGGTCCTTCCAGCTTTCTCCCACCAGATCCAGGCCGGGAGCCCGCAGTTGGTTGACCACGGGGAGAATCCTGGGCGGCCACTGATACCTTAAAATTATTATTAACTTCCACTTCTCTTTTCTCTTTGCCGATAGCTTCTTCCTCCAGATAGCCATCACACTGGACACTGGCATCGCAGGGACTTCCTTTTTCCTCCCTGGGGTCACTCGTGTTGGAAGGCTGGTACCGGGGGAACTCCACGTACGTTCGATAGCAGGGATAATAGCCAGTGGAAGCACTGGATTCCTTTAAAAGG
The DNA here is from genome assembly GCF_900518735.1 of Pseudonaja textilis. The sequence continues at coordinate 24,063,150 of NW_020769318.1, read as the reverse complement.
GCTTCCTCATCACACAGGTAGTAGCCCTCATGGTCCACGGAACTGCTGTCCAGGCAGCTGGTCTTGGAAAGGTTGGAGTTTGTCAGGAGTTTTCCATCGGATTCAAAACTATCTATCAAAGATACCTGGAAGAAAGACACTTCGTTTTAAATACATATGATTTGAATCAGACCATTATAACTTCGTCTGGCTTTGGGTAGGTCAACTGAATTGGAAATGGTTATGAAATTGTCGACATAGGAAGTTGTGGGAGCCTCATCACTGGAGGCTTTCAAGAAGAGATTGGACGGCCATTTGTCAGAAATGGTGTAGGGTCTCCTGCTTGGGTGGAGGGTTGGACTAGACGACCTACAAGCAGGGGTGGGATTCTACCAGTTCAGACTGGTTCGGGTGAAGCGGATGTTAAGTTTTCATCTGGTTTACCGAACCAGTATTTCAACCAACTGGCTGGCCCCCCCCCTCCCCCCCCCCCCCCAAGGCCCCCCCCGGCCCCCTTTCCCAGCCGGGAAAGGCCGGGGCCGGCGCAGGGGATGGGGGGGGGGGGAGGCCTTCCGGAAGTCCAGAAATGGGTCTGTTTCCGGCTTCTGGAGGGCCTCTGGAGCCCAGATTTTCGCCCTCCCAGAGGCCCAGGGGAAGCCTCCGGACCCTTGGGAGGGCAAAAAACGGCCCTCCTGGAAGTTCCGGTAGGCCCCGCCCACCATGGCCATACCCACCCAGCAACCAGGCAGCGAAACGGTTTCTTGGATTTTTAAATCTCACCCCTGCCTACAAGGTCCCTTCTAACGCTGTTAATCCGATCTAATCTAATTTAATTTAATCATGATTTGTCCTTTGATTTGAATAGGTCTACATGTCTGAACAGGATCGAGGTTGTAAGTAACGTTTTACAGTGCCATGGTAACTTTGAATGGTCACTAAATGAACAGTTGCAACTTGAGGTCTACCTGCATCATTTCTCCTGTCTTGAAGTAAGCTAATTTTGAGACAAAACTGCAGAATGGATGGGGGGGATGGGTGTGGCGACTTTCACAATTCTAAGTGGGCCGCCTTTTGAGACTGCACAGAGCACCCTAGGACAGGGGTCTCCAACTTCGGCAACTTTAAGCCTAGTGGACTTCAACTCCCAGAATTCCCCAGCCGGATTCATTTAACAACCGGGTTACAAATTCATCAACCATGGCGATTCACTTAACTGTGGCAAGGACAATCGTAAAACCGGGCAAAGCTCGTTTAACAAATGTCACAACAGAAATTCTGGACTCAAATGTCGGTTGTAAATTGAAGACTACCCTTGGCCATGGATTTCACCTTTTTCTTGCAGTGGTGGCAAACCTATGGTACACGTGCCACAGGTGGCACACAGAGCCTTCTCTGTGGACCCAGGCACCGTTCTCCCAGCTCTGCTCCGCCACTAATGAGTGCGTCCCTCCTGCCAGCCACCTGGTCTTCAGGTCTCTGCCGTGCATACGCAGGGGGCATGCGCAGGAGGCGTGCACAAGCGAGAGCATGTGTAAGTGTGGGCGCATGCATGGTGGGGTGCATGCACAGGTGTGTGTGTTGCATTTGGGGTATGTGCATGCATCTGCATGTACACTTTGGGCACTCAGTGCCAAAACTTACAACACTGCTCTAGGTGTTTGCAACCGAGTCGTGGCAACAGGCGAACCCACACGGGCATCACCACTTGTGCAAGCAGCAAGCAAGCATGTGCACAGGTGCTCCATTTGTGTGAGTGGAGGGCAGGTGTGCGCTTGCTGGCTGCTCACCTGCAACCATCACCTCTCCCCCCTCCTTCCATAAGAAAGGTCAGGGCAGGGGTGGGATACGACAGGGTTAACTACCTGTTCGGGATTTATGAGCTTCCCTGCACGCTGTGAGACACGTGCCTGTAAATCGTCATCAGCCTGCTGCATGCAGAGACGCAGCCTTTGAAACAGCCCTCTTTTCATGCTTTTTAAACTGCAGCTGTGCCTCGTTCAGCAGCTGAAGTTGAAAAATCAGGAAATAAAGGTCAGGTAAGAGCCCGGGTGGGCGGGTGGGCAAACACATCAGCAGACATAGAACCGGTTCTATGTCTGCTGCTCTTCAGAGCTACCGGTTCTACAGAGGTGGACAGAACCGGTAGAAACCCATCCCTGGGTTAGGGGATTCTGTTTTAGTGGGAACTTGATCCCTCCTATTACGTGCAACACTTGTACATAATGCCTGGATCAGGGATGTCCAACCTTGGCAACCTTTAAGACCTGTGATTTTCAGCTCCCAGAAATCCCCAGCCAGCATTGTTTCCTCGTGTGTTCATATTAGTAACCACGGATACAGTGGTAGGATTCTAAATTTTTTATAACTGGTTCTGTGGGTGTGGCTTGGTGGGTGTGGCTTGGCTTGGTGGGCGTGGGAGGAGAAGGATATTGTAAAATCTCCAATCCCACCCCGCTCCGAGGGAAGGTTATTGTAAAATCCCCATTCCTTCTCCCCACCACTAACCTGCTATCCACCTCTGTTCTCCTGTGCAAGGCAACCAAAGAAGACCCAGCCGATCAGCTGGGACTCATTGGGAGAATAGATGGGGGCGGGGGGGGCAGTCAGAGGTGGGATTTGCTGGTTCTCCGAACTACTCAAAATTTCCGCGACTGGTTCTCCAGAATTGGTCAGAACCTGCTGAATACCCACCTCTGCACTGCTACATCTTGTAGCTGAGAAGTCCACAGGGATACATTTCTTACCTCATTCACTCTGGTCTCCAGATGTTCTTCAGTGTTGTCCCCAGGTGGAGGCCAAAGCCCTTCCTGAACATCACATGCTGAATGTTTTGCAAATAACCCTTGGCTGCTAAGGTCCTCCAGCACGCTACTAGAGTCATCCTGGTGAGCTGCCTCTTCCTCCTCCTTCTCCTGAAGCTGCAGGACAGACAATACTTTATATATATATATATATATATATATACATACATACATCCATACATCCATACATACTACACAGGTGGCCCTTCACTTACAACAGTTCATTTAGTGACCGTTCAAAGTTACAACGGCACTGAAAAAAAGGGACTCATGACCGTTTTTTCACACTTAGGACCATTCTAGCCTCCCCATGGTCACATGATGTACATCTGGATGCCTGACAACTGACTTGTCTTTATGACGGTTGCAGTGTCCCAGGGTCGTGGGATCCCCTCTTGCGACTCAACGGGGAATCCAGGTTCACTTAACCACCGTGTTACTAATATAACAACTGCAGTGATTCACTTAACAAAGGTGGCCAGGGAAGTCGTCAAATGGGGCAAAACTCACTTAACACATTTCTCACTTAGCAACATAAATTCTGGGCTCAGTCAGGGTCGTAAGTCGAGAACTATCTGTGTGGAGAACATTCAGGAGCAGAAGTGGTTAAGATACCACCAAGAGGTCTTATGATCCTAACCTTGGGAACAACCCCACCAAATCAGGTCAAAGATCCACCTACTCTATTTTCTCACTTCCAACCTGAGCTATTCAGGTGCTCCTGAGCTCAGCTAGGCAGGGAAAAATAGCCACCTCTTTCCTGTATTCTATGACTCTCAGCATTTACTAATTTCAAGAGACTGTTCTCACACACAACAATCTACTTTTGTTCTCACAAGATAACCTCCGGGCATGCTTTATCTGATGGAAAAGTCCATGTTAGCATTCGCTTTCATTTGATTCTGATAATAGGTAATCAGTTGATCAAAGGGAAGCCTCAAAAACCAAGCTTGAATGAAGCGGTTCTCTTCTAATTAGACCTAAGATAGCATCTTTTGACCTTGGAAGCCAGCTTTAGCTGTCATGACTAGTAGCTCTCGGTAAAATAAGAAAGCCATGTTTTTAAACTCTTTCTAAAGCTGTCCAAGCCTCATACTGAAATGAAGAGTGTCCCAAATATGGAATCTTCATTCAATGCTTAATTGACCTGTGGAACCTAATCATAAAATAACTAGATTGTTGGGGTTTTTTTTTTTTTACCTTAAACTACAGTATAACGTAGCTTGTTTGGATTTAACGTAATGTGCATGTAAAAACAGGATGAGACCCTGTGCCATCACGGTCTCTATCTTGACTTTTTTTGACTCCTACCACTCTTAGACATTCTCAAGGGTCAAGTGACATCATGCATATCATGACAACATTTGTTTACATTATACAAGAGGGTACTTTGCATGACGGTATTATGATTTATGATGTCTGTGTTGTCATAGCTTCTGCTGGACACTTAAGCACCCCTCCCCCCTCGAGAAAGAGCTGTCACCTACCCATCTAAAATCAAGCAAATTGGTACATTGTGATTTCTGTTGCTCTTGAATTCCTTCCTGTTCTTCCTTCTGATAACTACTGGGCACTTCCTCTGTCTCTTTGTCTTTGCCAACATACACCTCTTCACTGTGGGGAATTCCTTCAGAAGTCAATTGCTGGTAGAAATAGAGGGAAAAAAAAGAATAAAAAAGAGAGGAAAAAAAGACAATGAAAAGAGAAAATTTTTTTAAAAAAGAAAGAAGAACACAACACAAAACAGGAAAGCAGTACAGGAAAGCAGAAGCTAAAATACTGGGATTTTCCAATCTATGGACACACACACAATCACACACATATACTGTACATGTAGTCAGGATTAATCTGGACTCTCTGGAAGGCTGTTTTATAATACAGAACCATTTCCTCCCAGCCTCAATATCCATAATTTTATGGTTGTGTGAAATTATAATTTTTCTTGAGGTAAGTACAGTATGTATGTTATGTATGTATGCATGTATATGTACAGGTGGTCCTCAACTACAATTGAGTCCAAAATTTCTGTTGCTAAGTGAGATAGTTCCATTTTACGACCTTTCTTGCCACATTGGTTAAGTGAATAATGGCAGCTGTTAAGTTAGTAACACGGTTGTCATGTGAATCTGGCTTCCCCATTGACTTTGCTTGTCAGAAGATCGCCAAAGGTGATCGCATGATCCCGGGACATTTCAACCATCATGCCAGTTGTCAAGCATCCAAATTTTGGTCAGGTGACCATAGGGATGGTTGCAATGGTCATAAGTATGAAAAATGGTCATAGGTCACTTTTTTCAGTGCCATTGTAACTTTGAACAGTCACTAAATGAATTATCTGCATTCCATTTCTGCCCCTGCCACAATCCAATCGTTCTCAGTAGCTCACTCTGCAGGACGATATAAACAAAAAATAAAGCCTCCATAGGGATGTTAAACCCAATTAGAAAAATTTACAAGAACGACAGCAAAAAGAATTGAAAAGGCCTCCATCAATTGTGGCTTTGGTTGTGTATTTGTGTGTTGACTATTTTGATAGTCAGATGTCTCTGTCTTCCTCACTCCTCCAGCACATCCAGCACAGAAACCCTGGATTTGATTAACTGCTCAGTTCTGATTAATGGCTATACTTTTCAAAGCCAGCAAAATATGGCTACGATTAACTAATGATGGGCTTGCCAACAAACTGTGACTTAAGTTTGACAAACACTCCAATTATGCCGATAGAGAATTGATAGTGGAAATGACTGTGCCAGATAGGAGGATCCAAGCCTGAGGAAATCCACGTTTTATACTGTGATTATCACATGCGGTCCTTGAGATACGTGGTTATCCTTAGTCAGGGCTTAATGCAGAGTTCAGCATGCAGTTGGACTTTTTCCCCTAGCAGCAGATCTATTGCACTGGAGTTCTTCAATACTAATTCCACAGAACAAGCTAATCTATTTGTTCATTTATTGTTCGTGGCTTACAATGAGCAACCAACCTTTTGTCTTAGGGTGTTTATTGAATCCTAGAAAATACCCTTGCATAGAAATTAAGAGAGATTTGACATGTCCGTAGATCTTTGGCTTCATCCTACAAGGTGCAGGTAATCCTCGACTTACAACAGTTTGTTTAATGATCAAAGTTACAACAGGATTGAAAAAAAAAATGATTTATGACCAGGGGTGAGCTTCAAAAATTTTAGCAAAGGGTTCTCTGCTTGGGTGGGCGTGACCAGGGTGGGCGTGGCCTAGTCGGCCTCCTGCACCATGGCGGGTGTGTGTGTTGTTTTTGCCTCCCCCCGGGCTCCAGAGGCTTTCCTCGAGCCTCCAGGAGGGCAAAAACGACCTGCCTGGGCTATGGAGGCTCTCTGGAAGCTGGAAACTGGCCCATTTCCGGCCTTCTGGAACTTCCGGGAGGCCCATTTTTTGCCTTCCCTGAACCTCCACATGCGCTCTGCACTTACCTGCATCCAAAACGGGCCACATGGGGACTCTTGGAAGGGGCAGGGCGGGGTGGGCGGGGCCAGCCATTAGTGGGATTTAGGGGTTCTCCAAACTGCACAGAATATTAGCTAAGGGCTCTCCCAAACCCCTGCGAACCCCACCAGCAGCCCACCCCTGCTTATGACCGTTTTTCACACTTATGATCATTGCAACATCCCCCTGGTCATGCGATCAAAATTCAGACACAACTGGTAAGACTTTATGATGGTCCCGGGGCCATGTGATCACCTTTTGCAACCTCCGACAAGCAGAGTCAATGGGGAAGCCAGATCCTGAGATTCAAAACTGAGCAAGAATCGAGTTGGATCCAGATTGTTAGAGGCGATAGGCTGACTCTGTAAACCGCTTAGGGAGGGCTGTAAAGCACTGTAAAGCAGTATATAAGTCTAAGTGCTATTGCTATCTCTTGCTTCATTCCCACGGTCTTCCCATCCCTGCCATCTTCTATTTGTTTTATTGTAATTTATTCGATTGTTGTGACACCCTCTTGGGTGTCAGGCGGCATACGTGTTTAATCGACAATTATCACTACAGGTGGTCCACAACTGAGCCCCAAATTCCTGTTGCCAAGCGAGACATTTCTTGAGTAAATTTTGCCCCCTTTTCTTGACAGATTCGTTAAATAAATCACGGCAGTTGTTAAGTTAGGAACAGGGTCGTAGAAGTGAGTCTGGCTTCCCCACTGACTTTGTTTATCAGAAAGTGGCCAAAGATGACTCCAGGACACTGCAACCGTCATAAATATGAACCAGTTGCCAAGCGTCCAAATTTCGATTACGTGACTGTGGAGATGTGGCAATGGCCTTACGTGTGAAAAACGGTGCTTTTTTCCAGTGCCGTTGTTACTTTGAACAGTCGCTCAACGCACCATCGTAAGTCGAGGACTACCAGCATTCCCCTCAACGTGGCCGTCTGAGCAGCCCCATCCCTCTCTGATCCTTGTCCTCTGCTGTACCTCCTTGAGTTCTCCAGAATCCACCAAGTTTTCACTATCATGAGAGATGTTGTCAAAGCTCAAGAGGCTTGCAGACTTGATGTCTCTTTGGGGGACGTAATGCTTCCTTCCGGATGGATTTTTTCGACACGCTTCCTCAGAATCTCCGATATACGTTTCAGGAAACTGTGAGAAGATACAGAGGAAAAGGCAACGTCAGCAGCATCCTAAAGATTATCCTCATGGGATTGTTTTTTTAAATTTTTTTTATTACATTTTCCATTATTTTTCATCACAGTTCCAATTTTACAATGTCCGTGAACTGGTTATATCAAATCCCCCCATTTTTTACCTCATAGTATTCATCAGTGGTGGTTAACCTTTTTTGGCTCCTGTGCCAATAATTGCGTGCGCTCCTATGCTAGCACCCAGAAGGCAATGCACACGCCCCCCCGCATGCCCCCTGCGCATGCGCGTACAACTGTCCTTGCACGCCACATGCCTATGCATGCGATTCCCCCCTTGTGTGCTGTGCGTCTTTGCGCATGAGCGTGACTCCCTCCTTGTGCATCCTACATTTGCGCATGCGCGCTACTCCCTCCTCGCGTGCTCCACATCTGCGCATGCACGCATGTTTCCCCCTTGTGCGCATCACGTCTACACATGCACGCACAGTCCCCTCACACGCAGTGCTTCACTGCACATGCACACACATCTCCCGCACACACCCCTCCACCCCCTGCACATGTGCGCCAGACACCCAACAATCAGCTGTCGGTCGGCGGCGTGCACGTGCAGTGGAACTCTTTCAGGCAACTGGCACTTCCGGCATGCGTGGCATAGATTCGCCAACACGAGTATACATCCTAGTTATAACTATCATACAATGTAGTCTCTTTTACCTACATAGTATTATACATCATGATTGTAACTATTACTTTCTTGTTTATACCATAGTATACTATTGCATTTATCATTCTGTACATTTTAAACTATATTCATATACAATCCAATAGTAGTATTGTTTACAGTGTTTATTCTTACATATTTCAATATATCTGTATTTATTTTGGTTTTATTTATTTTCTTTCATTGTTAAATATTCATCGCTACACCTGTTATTTAACCAATTATACAATAGATCCCACGTTGAATATTAATCTGTTTCCTCTTTGTCCTTGAGTTTCATTGTTAATCTGTTCGGCACATTCTAATATTTTTAAAATTACTTTCTCATCTGCGGGTGTACTTTCATTTTTCCAATACGCATGTATGATTCTGGCTACTCTTATTATATGTACAATTAAATATGTGAGTCTTTTACTATGTTTCCCCGATATTATCCCTAATAGAAATAGTTCTGGTTTCATCTCTATTTGTTGTGCTGTTTTCATGGCATTTTTGAAGGACCATTGGAATCTGATTCTACCGTTGTTAGGGATCCATGATCAGGCAAATTTGAGAGGCCATTGGGCATTTGGGACAAAATTGAAAATGGGATTTGTTAGTTCCCCAGCACATTAATCTTACGCGGAAGCAGAGTTTTTACTTGATCTGCTTCAGACATTAAAAGACATTCCTTAAAGGAAGTCCTTGACTTACAACAGTTCATTTAGTGATGGATCAAAGTTACGTAAGTCACTGAAAAAAGTGACTTATGTCCATTTTTCACACTTAACGACCATTGCAGCAGCCCCATAGTCACGTGATCAAAATTCAGACACTTTTGGGAACTGACTCATATTTATGACATGTCTTGGGGTCATGTGATCCCCTTTTGTGACCTTCTGACAAGCAAAGTCAATGGGGGAAGCCAGATTCACTTAACGATCATGTTACTAACTGAACAACTGCAGCGATTCACTTAACAACTGTGACAAGAAAATGGTTAGTTAATATGGGGCAAAACTCGCTTTTGAGCTCAATTGGGGCTTCCCATGCTCCATTTTTAAGATGGAACTCAAATGTTTTTCTTTTTTCAGAGGAAAAAAATTATTCACAAGCCTTCCGGTCCTGAATTGGAATCCTGAAGTTTCAGGATATCCACTCACTTTCCATTAAATTTAAGGAAGGTTGCAACTACTAGACAATGAAACTGTTAAATCCACAAGATGGAAGATGGCCGAGAAGAAAAGCTCTACAAATCTAGTCTGGCTTCAGCTGGGCTTGGGATCAAGGCCAAACAAAAGAGGCAGGCCTTTGAGAAGAAAGAAAGAAAAGAAAGGAAACAGCTTTCAATTACGTTATGCACAAAGATATTTCCTTACCAATTTCCCAGCCATAATTTTCTACACAATCCCTGGATTTTTTCCTATCGTTTTTGAAATGATATGACTACTTCTCTTGTCTTTCGCGGAGGGATTAGTTTGCTTGTTCACCCCTTTCCATGGGATCCCCACTGTTAGATTCTGGCCCATCAAAGCCAAGCCACCACCTACTGTTGACTTAGGCTGGGCTCCCAACTGAAGAGTGAGACAAAGTTCTAGACTGGTGTCACAGACAGGTTCTAGATGGATTCACTAGCCAAGAATCCATACCTGGTGGAGTCACCGTAGAAACCCGCAAAGCCAGCAGAGATGGAAAGCCTTTACATTTCTTCAATATCTTTTCCAGTTGCACCTAAACAGGACACAAGTATGTCACCCTGAGAACAGAACAGAACAGAATCCCCATGGTCATTAAAATTCAGGTGCTTGGCAGCTGACTCATATTTATGACGGTTGCAGTGTCCTGGGGTCATGTGATTCCCTTCTGCAACCTTCTGACAAGCAAAGTCAATGGGGAAGCCAGATTCAGTTAACAACTGTGTTATTATAACAACTGCAGTGATTCACTTAACAACAGTGGCAAGAAAGGTCATAAACTGTCTCACTTAGCAAGAGAGATTTGGGAATAGAATAGAATAGAATAGAATTAACCTTTATTGTTAATTTTCTGTATGCATAATGGCATACATTAAAATTAAATTCTGATGCATCACTCTCGAAAGAAAACATGTCACCCATGAAACAATATCACCATCCCAAGGATAATATTAGTTTAGTTTACTTTATTGTCATTGCACCTCATACAACAAAATCAAACACCATCCTCAGTGCACATCATGACCAGGAAAATAAACACAAACACACATCCTTCACACTCCACACATTGAACCGAAAACCCCCGACAACACTCCAATACTGTACCATACAACATAATTCAATGGAGTTACTGCCCTGGGATAGAAGCTGTTTTTCAGCCTATTTGTCCTTGTTTTTATGATCCTATATTGTCTGCCAGATGGCAATAGTTCAAAAAAAGGGTGCCCAGGATGAGAAGGATCTTTGAGAATGTTTTGAACTTTCTTAAGGCAGCAGGAGCTAAAAAGCTCTTCCAAAGAGGGCAGAGGGCAACCAATGATTAATAATATAGTGATAGCAGCAGCATCTAAAAATGCCAAATTGTACAAAGATGGCATCAAGATTCTCACACACACACACACACACATCTATGTATATTAATCACAGTCCATCTTAAATATAGAGTGGGAAAGAGAGTCTTGAGAATTTACAAGGTTGATACTACAGGTAGTCCTCAACATACGACCACAATTGACCCCAAAATTTATGTTGTTAAATGAAACATTTGTTAAGTGAGTTTTGCCCCATTTTTTTAAACTTTCTTGCCACTGTTGTTAAGTGAATCACTGCAGTAGTTAAATTAATTGGGGGGAACCCAAATGTCTGCAGTGATAAGGCAGGATAGAGACTGGCAGTTGGGATACCACAGTTCATGTTGGTCTAACTTTCTGCCAACTCAAGAATGGGTGGAGGGCACCAACTTCCATTCAGGAAACAGTGTCAATAACAGATAATGATTCTAATCATAGCTGTCTTTCCTAGTCTGGTGCATTCTAGGAATGTTTGGACGATAAAAGTCAGAATCCCTAGTCAGCAATCTCTACAGATCTGAGAAAGATTGAGTTACATGTCTCAGGTGCAAATCTAAGCACTTATCTAGCATTAAAGGAACAATGGAGCAGAGCTACTTCAGGTCTTGTTTTAGTGAACTACTTGCTCTTATTGTTTGTAGAGATTACCTTCACATTCCATTCTGTGTTATATATACAGGTAGTCCTCATTTAGTGACTACTATTGAGATTAGCAACTTGGTCACTGAGTAGAAAAATCACACGACTATGACTGTGCTTATGGTTTACTTCTGTTTCCATTTTCCTCCACTCTTCCATCCTAACTCAAGGTGGCAAACATATCTAACACATCTTTCTCCTCCTATTTTCCCCACAACAACCCTCTGAGTTGAGTGGGGCTGAGAGAGAGTGAATGGTTCAAAAAATTCCATATTCTCTGTTTTCCTCATGTCTTCATTAAGTTTTTCTTCTGTTAAATTTACAGTTTAGCACATTAGGAAATCCCAAATTGTGCTTCTCTCAATAATCCAGGGTTGAAGAAACCATGTTTGGCACATGTCAAAGCAACTTGTGATTCCCAGGGCACAGCATGTATAAACATAACTTATTCAATCAACTCAATTTGATGGTGTTGCATGACACACATAATTATATATTTATGGTACATGATATATTTATCCAAGCAAAGCTATGCTCAGTATTCCCTGCTCCAATTCTTCCTGCACAAGGATTGTGAAACAGTTTGGATGGAGAGAGTGACTAATCCAAAATCATCCAGCGATATTCCATAGCTTAGGGTGAGCTGGAAATCAGGTTTCCTTGATGTTAAACCAGCAACCCCCATCATCACATCCTCCTGGCCCTTTGGCCATTTAGGACAAGGGCTGTCCTAAAATCATCCGGGAAACTGACCAAGCCTCTGTCTCTGCAATCATAAACCAACACCTTAATCGTTAAACATACAAAATGAGCCAGGTTAACGTAATGTAGCATTCAGGGAATCCATCGGTTGAAGGTCCAATGGATTGTGTAATCCTAAACAACAGAGTTCCTTCAGTAAAAGCAAAGGTCATTCAAGCATGGGAAAACATGTTACACATTTATTCATTTATTTAATTTCTATAGCCACCCATCTGAGTCAATGACAAAAATATTCAGATCAAATATGGGGCGGCGGGCGGGGCCCAGTTAGCAATAAAACCGAGAAATAGGGCCCTTAACACATTCAGCACCCCAGACATGGGAAGATAGGCAGCGTTTTAAGGGCCTCACAAAAGGCCAACAGGGTTGGGATGATTGTAATCACTGAAAGGAGGCTGTTCCACAGAGCAGGGGCCACTGCAGGAAAATCACGTCTTCTGGTCATTACCAGTAGACATTTTTTGGCTAACGGGATCTCCAGCACGTCCATTCTGCTTAACCTGGTTGGATGGATATAGATTCTTAGACAAAGGTCATCCCCCAGGTAGCCCAGTCCCAAGCCATATAGGCTTATAAGCCATATATATAGCACCTTGAATTGTACCTGGAAACATACTATCGCAGCTGATACAGAAGTGGTGTTACACGTGCATGTGTCTGGTACCATTTGCTACCCAAATAGCTGCATTCTGCACTAGTAAGGGCAAAGATTCCCCTTGTACATACGTGCTAGTTGTTTCCATCTCTAGGGGGCAGTGCTCATCTCCGCTACAAAGCCAAAGAGTGCGAAGACGTCTCCATGGTCATGTGGCCGGCATGACTAGCACGGAATGCTGTTACCTTCCCACCAAAGTGGTCTCTATTCTTCTACTTCCATTTTTACATGCTTCAAACTGCTAGGTTGGCAGAAGCTGGGACAAGTAACGGGAGCTCACTCCGTTACGCGGCGCCAGGGATTCAAACTGCCAACCTTTCTGATCGACAAGCTCAGAAGTTTCCAAATGGTCTTCAGGGATGGTCCATGTAGAGCTTGTTACAGTAGTCTAACCTAGACGTTGCAAGGGCATGATACTCCGTAACTACTACGGGTAGTTTTCAACTTATAATCATTCATTTAATGACCTTTTGAAGTTATGACAGCGCTGAGAAAAAGTGACTTGCAATTGGTCCTCGCACTTGGAATTGCTGTAGCATCCCTATAGTCACACGATCAAAACTTGTGTGCTTGACAAAATGTGGATGCTTTATTGCTCAGTTATTTCTGTAAATTAATGGATAATAATTTGCCAGGATTATTTCTTAGTCCTGCTTATAGGGAGGTGTCTGTAAACACGTACACAATATCTTATGTCACTGGTGATAGTAACAAGCCAGTGGTTTACCTCCTTTTCAATTGCCTTTAATTGTTTCAAGCATCAGGGTCTTCCCCAATGATTCTCGCCTCAGCCCATAATAGCTTTATTCTTAGTGCTTCCAGTCATCAACCTGTTCTTTCTACATCTATAATGAATTATTAATTCTTGTGGTTCAGGGAGCAGCATCCACACCCAGCCAGAATGGTAATGTGAAACACAAGATGATGTTATCACAGAAATGCCAATCTTATACATTTGCGTAACGATTTCTGATACAATTTTCTATAGCTCCACATTGGTGCAGTTTTCATCCCATGTTACTATAAGGAAAACATCAGCCTTGACAATATGTTGCCAATGTGGTGCCTCTGCACTTCATTATTGTGTCTGGATTGCCTCTGATTTTTTTCCAAACATCAGGATGTTCCCTAAATGACTCATGCCTCCCCATTATGCACCCAAAATATTTAAGATTGATGTTTTATATTAATGCTTCCAACTATTTTATCTTGTATTGAATGACTACTGGTCTAAGATATTCTCAACAATTTTGTCAATTCAAATACATCATTTTTTTATTCAGCCAGATAGTCCAGCATTTACAGGAATATATTAACACTGAGAGTGTGAGATGGAGGGGTGATTTTTTTTTTCCAGATTTTGTTTTATTGTATTTTATTAATTTGATTTTTTGTTAGTTTTTATTGTTATTTATTTTTATTTTAAATATGGTTTTACATTGTGTAAGACAATGTCGAGTTGCCATGGGCAAATAGGTGGCAATATAAAATCAATAAATAAATACATCCAATAAAGAAATCCATAAATACATAACATTGGTCACAATTTTGGGTAGCAATTTATGTGAGTTCTAGTTCATTCCTAAGCATAAAAGCCAGCAGAGTGACTTTGGGCTAGTCTCTCTCTCTCTCTCTCTCTCACACACACACACACACCAACCTACCTCACAAGATTGTTGTTGTGGAGAAATAAGAAGGCAGGAGTTTTTACGCCATCTTGTATTCACTAAAAATAAAGGCAGGATAAAAATTTAATCAATAAATGGCCTTGTGATAATATCACAAGATTCAAGGGGAAAGCTGCATATGACAAACGTTTATTTTATTTATTTTGTCAAGCGATTATAAGATAACAGGTATAAGTATAACATAGTCATGAATACATGAAATGGATACATATAAGAAAAATAAAAAGAAACAATAGGACAGGGACGGTAGGCACGTTGGTGCGCTTATGCACACCCCCTACAAACCTCTTAGGAAAGGGGTGAGGTCAATAGTAGACAGTCTAAGGTTAAAGTTTTTGGGGTTTGGGGATGCATATATGTGGTTATTGGGCAAAATTATTGGGCAAAATATGAATTTACAGTATTTTGTAAAACGGCTAGTGAAATTATCATGTCACACACTATATTTAGATGTTAAAGTGTTGTCGTTATGAGTACCAACGCATGTCAAGTAAAACTTAAACAATGCATAAATTAACCCAATACTTAACTCATTAACTCAGTGTTTGTGTGTATACAGAGAGAGAGAGATTTAAATTAGTGATTAAAAAAAAGAAATAATTAGACAAAATACCATGTATCTACTTTACGCACCTCCCATCTTCCTGTAGGCGTGGCCTCCCGTCACCAAATCCCGCCCATCCCGGTTGAGCACTTTCCTCCAGGACTGTTGTGAGCCTTCTTTCCCCACCCTCCCGCATCAGCTTTCTCTATCTCTATTGGCGAGAGCAGCAGCCAATCACACAAACTGAAGCTCCCTCCTCCTCCGCGATGACCTTCCTCCTTCCCCTTGGTTTTCGCCTCGCTCCTCGTCCCCCTCCCACCTCCGCCTTTTTTTGAAACGGGCCGCACTGATTGGCCAAGACGAGGGCATAAGGGGCGTGTCTCGAAGGGACGAGTCTAGACGAGAGGAGACGACAGCGGCGATAGCAGCTGGAAGAGCAAACGCACCTGAAGGGAGGGGTGAGTGCGCATGTGCGATATGCAGTTGCTCCCCTTTCCTCCAAAATAAATAAATAAATAAATAAATAAGAGGGGGGGGCGGGTTGTCTGAGGGTTTCTCCCCTCTTTAGGGACAAGTTTGGGGGGGTGATATTAAGGCAAGTGGGAAGGGAAGTTTTTAAAGTCCTTCTCATTCTACTGAAATGGGGGACTTCAAGACGGCTGAGCTGTGCCTGGAGGGGAGAGGCATGCAACTTAAAAGCCAACCCCCTCCCCCGTCTTGATGTGGCAGTGGCTAATTTGTACTCCTTAAAGGGAAGGGAAACCTTCAGACTTATTTGGGACAGAGGAGAGAGAATAAAGGCTAATTTCCCTGCTTCCAAAAGAGACTAGGGGTGAAAATAAAGGCTTAATTGCCCCCTTTTGACAAAGAGGGGGCTATAGAGGGATATCTCCTCCCCCTTGGATTGGAAGGGGGGCACAAATTATTTTTATCCCTCTCTTTAGAGGAGGAGGCCCTAGGAGGGGAAGAAATGCAAATATACCCGTTCTAATATGCGGGTGCTTTTAATTCAAATATTGCTTCTTCTGAAGGACGGAGAACTTTGAGTTTTTCCCTTCTTCAAATTTACCAGCAGAGAATAGTAATAGTCACTCCTGTCCCTTGAGAGGAAGGGAGTCCAGGCTGAAGGGGAGTTGCTCCCCTCTTTTTCCTCCTTTTAAATTGAGTTGGGGGAGGGAGCTTGAACCTATTTGGTTTCCAAACTTGAGTGTTTTGCTGTATGTGTTGTTGAAAGTTGACCTTTGTGTCTGCAACAAGCCACACTTTCCTTATGCCCCACATTCCTATCCAGGATAGAGAAGGGAAGCCCTTTCAACCTTATATATATATATAAATTAGGGGGACAATTAACCTGTATCTTCTTTCACACATTCCCCCCCAAAATAAGGTAGAGAAGGGATGAACTTGTTGAACTGCCCTGCAATGGATAACTTTCCTTCTTAGTATACTTTATTTGAAAGGAGGGGGATGACAGATGTGTAAAACTGGGGTCCTTCCCACCTCTTTCCCTTCTTAATGGGGTTTTGTTTGGGGGTTAAGAATTAAAAGATTTTATATTGTTTTGTTTCTTTGGCATTAAAGCAGTGGAGGCTGCAGGTTAGCTCCTCCCTTTGTTGAACGATAGAGGGTTGAAAAGCTTTAATCTGATTGCATTCATTTGAAAAGGAGATGAAGGATCAAAGTTTAATTCCCCATTCCTTGTGGTGGGGAAAAGCTTACTGTTAACTGACCTCTTGTTTAGAAGAACAGCTGGAAGATTGAGCCGGGGAAAAAATGGTTAATCTCCCTGTCATTTTTTTTAGGCACTCGCTCCAAATATTTGAGGTTAAGGAAAGTACCCCAATCCCTAAATAGAGAGATCTGTAATAATAAGACTCTGTATAGCATTTTCCCCATAGTTTTAAGAAAGTGATTGTTGAGGTACATAAAATTAAAACAACTGCTTTTGCAAGTTTTGGTGGAATCATATTATATTGGCTTTCTTGTTCAGTGTTGCAATTCAACACTCATAAAATCCTTATTAGTATACAACCTCAGTTGAGAATTAGTTTATCCTTTGGTAGTATTTTGTGAACAGAGCTATTCTATTTGTAGCTTCCTTTCTCTGTTTTTTAACCCTCAGAAGCGTTCAGTATTTCATTTTTTAATCAATCATCTGAAGTTAGGATGAATAAGAGTAGCTAGCTTGATCAGTGAGCTTCAGTGGTGACTACTCTAATCTTTACATCATGTTGACTCTTATGGAAATTATTTTTAATGAATTATTTTCATGAATGATTGGAAGAAGCAAGTAGTGAATAAAGTTGTCCAGTTATCTCAGAATAGCGACGAAGAGGTTTGAGAGTCTCCTAAACTTGTTGATAAGGGAATCTTGACTTGACAAACCAAGAAATATTTGGTTGGGGTAGAAGCCTAGAGATTTGGAATAAGTTGTTTTTTTCTCTTCCCTCTATTTCTCTCCCCTTCCCTCTATCCATGTGAAACTGTTTGAATTTTCTGTTTTTAAGGCAGGAAAAGGTACCATGTATTCAATTGGTGAAACATCGGTTTTATTTGTAAAGGTTTGCTCTTAGCAACACTGGTATCCTCCCTTCCCTCTGTCAAAAATCAAATTGACATGGATCGGAGCCTGCAGCACTGGAATAGAAAGACCAATGGTTATTCAGTGAAAATTGGTTTTGGCTGCTTAAAAGAACGGCAAAGAATACATGAATGAATACAGTAGCACCAGCCCTGGTGTTCTTTGTAAAACTTTCTTTTAGCTAGGGCCGTTAGCTCTCATTGGTGGAGCTGAGAGTTATTGCTAGCCATAAAAGACAGCTATATGAGTGCCACTTGTATGAAGTACCTTCCTGCATTTCAGAAAAGGGGTTAGTGTACAATGGAGCTTGGTAATACGGGACTGCAACAAATCAAATTTAGGGAAAATTTCCTCCTTTTCCCCGCCACCACTCCAGGCTATCTTGCATTAGCCTAGACATTTTTTCTTCTTTTCTGTCAGAGTGACAGGGGTGCGTATGTATGTATTTTCTTAAGGATAAAGAAGATAAGGAGTGCTGTTCCCTCTATTGTTGGAGATAAAGCTGGTGGCTGAATCAGCCAATGAAGCTCTGGTGTTATGGCTTTGACTTTAGTTGGCATATGATAAAAGTGGAACATGCTAGATTAATGCGATTAAGCAAATGCAATTTTATTTTCTGAAGAGATCCTTGAGTTTAATTCTCAGATTGTGGTTGGTGACTTGGCTGTCAAGGAAGTCTTCATGACTGACATTGATATAGCCTCAGTGAAGAATGCTGAAAATTGTATGTTTTAATTAGCTAAAGAAGTTTAAGTCCTTCTGGGAAACTTTTTGTTGTGTGCATTTGGGTTGCATGCTTTAGATTTTCAATACTGAGAATCTGCAGATGTTTTAAAAATTATTCCTACATGGGTAACATCCTGAAACATTGTTTTCCTTTTGCACAGTACTTTAGATCTCTCCCCCAATTGTATTCATAGAAACAGGTTATCTTAAAGGCTTTGATTTTCACAGAGGTCGGGGGGTTAATCAGACTAAACACTTGGTCTTCTTGTATTGTTCATGGTGTAATGGGACAAACGAAGAGCAAAATATGGTTAGCTGCACGATGATGAACGCCATTTTTGAGCAGCGTTTTGAATTAATTTGCCTTTTGCATCTGAATTATGAATTCACTTGTTGAGCCACATTGCAACTTTCCACTAATTCTACTACAGGTAGTCCTCGACTTACCACAGTTCATTTAGTGACCATTCAAAGTTGCAATCACACTGAAAAAAGTGACTTGTGACCATTTTTCACTCTTACGACTGTTGCAGCATCCCCGTGGCCATGTGATCAAAATTCAGATGCTTGGCAACTGGCTCACATGAGGTCATGACGTCTTTTGCAAATTTCTGATAAGCCAAGTCAATGGGGAAACCAGATTCTCTTCACAACCATGTTCCTAACTTAACAATTGCAGTGATACACTTAACAACTGTGGCAAGAAAGGTGGTAAAATGGGACAAAAATCATTTAACAAATGTTTCATTAGAAGCGTTTGGCTCAATTGTGGTCATATGTCAAGGACTACCTGTATTGCTCCGTGTAGGAAATCCAGATCTTGAGCATATCGAGCCAATTTCTATCCAGTCAGGAAAGAAAAGAAAATCATTTCTCCTAATAATTTGCTCACTGATCATTGCCAATCGATTTGATGTACAGGATTGCTTATCTTCTCTATCCTTAAGAAAATGCATACATGCACACCCCTGTCACTCTCTGTGACAGAAAAGAAGAAGAATGTCTAGGCCAATGCAAGATAGCCTGGAAAGGTACGGGAGAAAGGAGGACATTTTCCCTAAATTTGATTTGTTGCAGTCCCATATTCATGTTCTGGCCTTGATTTATGACTACCATTGAGCCAAACATTTCTGTTGCCAAGTGAGAAAGCTGTTAAGTGAATTTTGCCCCATTTTCTTGCCACAGTTCTTAAGTGAATCACTGCAGTAGTAAAGTTAGCCACACGGTTGTTAAGTGAATCTGTCTTCCTCATTAAGTTTGCTTGTCAGAAGGTCGCAAAAAGGGATCGCATGACCTTGGGACACTGCAGCCGTCGTTAATATGTGTCAGTTGCCAAGTGTCTGAATTTTGATCACGTGGCCATGGAGATGTTGCAATGGTCATGTGAAAAACAGTCATAAGTCACCTTTTTCAGTTCCTTTCTAACTTTGAATGGTCACTAAATTACCTGTGGTAAGTCGAGGACTTCCTGTACTGTCTAGTTTTCCAATTGTAAACCGGAGTGATGAAAAGTGGATTCTGATAATACCCAGAGGGCATAAGTTGCACTTTTGGTGAACTGACTGACAAGAACTATATAGGAATTTACACTGATCTTTTCTGGGAATTGCAACTATTGGAAATGCTTACTTTCCCCTTCTTTTGTTCAATCTCAGTTTTCTTTATTAATATGTTGACTTCTCTGGTTGAGACATTGATTTCGTTACCATACCAAGTTAATTTTTGTGTGTGTGTTCCTGATTTAAGGAAGGGTTATTTATCCTTTCTGTTTTCTAGGTGGACTGCTCTGTGTCATTTAATTGCTCCCAGTTGTTGATTCTCTGGGAGCGATTTCTACATATCTCTTCCCAAAACTTTCAAAAGATTTGAAAGTCAGACAAGTTTATGTAGATGTTGTGGAAGCAAAGGTTATTTCCACACTGAGAGATGAAACGGGAAAAAGTTTTCTCAACTAGCAGAAATTGGGAAAGAGATGCCAACTGGAGCATTTAGCTGCTGGACACTCTGCAAGAATTCCAGCATGTAAGGAAAAAAAAAAAGTACAGATCGTGTTGAATATTTACCAGAATATGTAACTAATGTTGAAAATAAGCTTGCAAAAATTACTCATCCACAGAAATATTTACCAGCTAAAGGTTGCATCTCCTTCTAAAATTTTTATTAGATGCTGGGCAGAGCAACTCCTGCCTTTAATCTCCTCAGGTGAATTTGAATTCTGATTTAAAAAACAACAACTTTGGAACAGTTGTAGTGCTGTGGAGGACCAGCAATAACATGATCAGTAAAAATCTGAGAACAATAATGTTTGCTTAAGGAATGGGGTGGATAAACTTTCATTCTAAAGCGGGGTTTCTCAACCATGGCAACTGTAAATCTTAAAAGTTGCCAAGGTTGAGAAACGTTGTTCTAAATCAAATTTTAGATCCTTGGGGTATTCTCAATTAATGCCATCTTCCACTGATTAGGAATTCTGGGAGTTCCAATTCTCCCCACCTCCAAAAAAAAAACCCCTTCCCTATGGAGTAATTAGACCAAGAGTTAATGTGTGACCCATGCTCACTTAATGAACTTCAATAGCTGGGGGTAGACTTTAACTTGGTCCCAATCCAGTCCTTCAATAATTACCAATCCCCTGACATTCTCTCAACATCATTGTTTAAATATGGCATTTTAAAAGGTGGGTATAATTGTTGGAATTTTGAATTCATTCTCATAGGGCAGGGGTGGGGAACTATGGCCCTCATGACTTGTGGACTTCCAACTCCCAGAATCCCCGAGTCAGCCATGTTGGCTCAAGAATTCTGGGAGTTGAAGTCCATAAGTCATAAAAGGGCCATAATTCCCCACCACTGTCATAGGGATGTGCTTCTAAATATCAATAGTGTGCTGAAAGAATACTGAATGATTAGCAGATAAGCCCCGTTATAAAGATAACATGTTGTCTTGGATATAGTATCCACTGTATCCAACTGTCCGTCAATGCCAACAGACATTCATTGCATTTGAAGTTGGAAGTACCATAGTTTATTAAGAAATTTATTGTTGTAATGACAAGGCAGTGGAGTTGTTTGATCATGAACAACTGAATCATGATTATCTTTATTGGAGTCTATTCTTGCATTTATACACATTTTTAGTTATCCTCCATCACTGGTTAACTTTGGTTACTGCTTAACTTTGGTTACTGTTTAGCACAGTAATTAATTATCTCTAGTTAAAGTCTAACATATGTTTACTTCCTCTCTCTAATCCTCCTTTAGATTAGTGACTTTGTTTACCTGAGTTGTATTTGCTTGGAAACATTCTTTATCTGAGGTTTGCCATCTGAGATTGGAACATTCCTGCAATTACAACTCTACAATTTATAAGAATAGAATCACTTATTTTTTATCTAAAGAGAGGGACTCACAAGAGAAAGTGTGAAAGACAGGATAGTCTCCTTTTGTCTTTTAAACATTCATTTACAATAGTGAAAAACAATATAGGGACAGTGTGTAAAGAGACTTCTCATCTTTTTTTCACTAATTTGCTTTCAGGTCAAACAACTCAACAGATTCAAAGAGAGAACGCAGTCTCCCATAAAATGTGCATTTTCTCTTAATGTGCAAGCACTCCTCGACTTACAACCACTATTGTGCCCAAAATTTCTGTTGCTAAGCAAGACAATTATTAAGTGAGTTATGGCCCATTTTAAGACCTTTCTTGCCATGGTTGTTAAGTGAAGCACTGCAGCTGTTAGCAACACAGTTATTTTAAGGCAAGAGTCTTCAAACTTGACAGCTTTAAGACTTGTGAACTTCAACTCCCAGAATTCCTGAGCTAACATGACTGGAGGAGGAATTCTGGGAGTTGAAGTCCACAAGTCTTAAAATTGTCAAGTTTGAAGACCCCTGTTTTAAGTAAATCTGGCTTCCCCATTGACTTTGTTTGCCAGAAGGTCTCAAAAGGGGATCATATGACCCCAGGACATGGCAACCGTCATAAATATGAGTCAGTTGCCAAGCATCAGAATTTTGACCACGTGACCATGGGGATGCTACAGTGGTCATAAGTGTGGAAAACGGTCATAAATCACTTTATTCAGTGCTGTTGTAACTTCAAATGGTTATTAAATGAACTGTTGTAAGTCCAGGGCTATCTATATTTGAAAAATATTTGACCCCCAGAAAAAGATGAAAACTTATTCTTTCTCATTCTAAAGTTTAGGATTCAGAACAAGGATCCCAAGTTATAGGAATTCATGGTTTGAAAAAAAAAAAAAAAACAGGAAGAATATGTTGGCGGTGGAACCAATTAATCAGAGGGAGTGGGTTTACTTTCGCTGGAAGTATTCAGGCGAAGGGTAGAACCATCTGCTAAACATTCTTGAATTTGGGTTACTCAGCTGAGCCATGTATCCATCAAAGCTTAAATCAGTGGCTTTCAATCTGGCAAGTTTAAACATTTTAAAGTACGTGGACTTCAACTCCTGATAGTTGAAGTCCATGTATTCTAAAGTGGCCAAGTTTGAAAAAAAAAACCGCTGACCTTAAATGGCTCCTTTGAATTCTAGGTTGCTGGATTTATTCAAACCTGAACTGTAGTATAGACTGAAATATTGCAGTATCAGAGCTTGCAGGCTTGTTAGGTATAAATCAAGATCTATTTAAGGTTGCAGAAACTGCTTTTTTTCTTGAAAATCTGAGTTAGCATGAAGTTCACCGGGATTTTATTTATGGCAATCTATAGCAGTGTTTTTTCAACCTCAGGAACTTTTAAGATGCATTCTGGTTGGTGGAATTCTGGGAGTTGAAGTCCATGCACCTTAAAGTTCCTGAGGTTGAGAAACACTGATCTATAGTAAATCGGTAGGTTTTCTGAAACTGGTAGCGGAATATCAATAACCTTTTCTCTTTGGTGTTCTGAACTGGTTTGGAGAATGTGTCAGCCCATCCTGTTTTTATGTGCTCAATTTTATCCTGGAATCTATGTCCCAGCTGGAAAGTGTAATCTGCCTTCTTCAAGCCAGTTCCCTGTCATTTGCAGTTATCAGGTTGATGCATAAATATTGTAATAAGGTATTGCTTCTGCTCTACACCAGTGGTCGCCAACCAGTGGGCCGGGGGACCACTGGTGGTCTGTGAGAAAATTTTGGTGGTCCGCAGATTAATGTCACCCCCAAAGCACCCCCAAAGCAATTAATCCAGGCTGTACAGGAACACAAGGCTACACTGCCCACATGGCCCGCGGGAACACAAGACTTGTGTCCCTTGCATTGCGAACAACACGAGGTAGTGGGGGGGGGAAGGGCAGAGCAGGGGAACTTGCCCCACTTGTCCCATGCACTTCACCTGACCACCGGGCTGCTTCTTTCCACTTCTTTCTTCTTCTGCTTTTGGCTGCATGCAAGGAAAGCAGCAAAATTCTTTCTTTTTCTCCCCCAAATTCTGCCAGAAATGAGTCTTTGGGGTCCTTCTAGGCATCCTGCTCCGAGAGGCTGCGCCAGTGTGACTAGTCTCAGAAAGACTCATTTCTGGTGGAGTTTGGGGGAGAGACTTCTGCTGCTTTCTTTGCATGAAGCCAAAAGTCTCTCTCTCTCTCTCTCTCTCTCTTCCCCCTGAGAACAGAGCTGGAGACGGTATCCTGCGATCCCAAATAAAGAATGATCGATCAATAGGAAAATGGGGTGGGGAATTTTCCTGCAGACTTTTTTGGGGGGATTTTCCCAGGGTCTCTGGTCCGCGGGATTTAAAATTATGAGTTTGGTGGTCCCTGAGGTCCAAAAGGTTGGTGACCCCTGCTCTACCCTGTGCTTTTTAGAAGAGCATTTAGTGGTAGTCCCTTTTTAGAAGAGCGGTGTGGTGGCCTAGTGATTAAGATACTCACCTCTCACTCGAAAGGTTGAGAGTTTACTCCTGGGTAGCGAGAGATATTTCTCTCCTAGAGGACAAAGAAAAAATATCTGCTGAGAACTCCAAGTGGGCATCAGGAAGGGCATCCGGCCAGTAAAGACTCAGCTTCATCCAGTTGCCCTGACTGTACCCCGAATAGGAAGTACAGGGATTTATTTATTTTTTAATTTAGAGGCAGTCCTTAATATGATGCTCACAGTGGTTTGTGTAGATGGGAATCATTTATTGAATGATTTCTGGGGTAGGTTTTAGCTTTACTGTTAGGAGCTTACAGGTAGTCCTTGACTTATGACTGGTTACTTAGTGAGTGCTTGAAGTTTTGACAGACTCCAAAAATGTACTTATGACCCAGATTCGAAGTTCCAGTGCCTGACATATATCCTTGGTGCATTCATTAATTCCATTCTGGGTACTCAGTGACCATTACAACTGTTTGCAGCGTCCCATCGTCATACAACCAAAAATGACAATATTTTTTTTGCTGGAAACCAACGTTTACTTCTGGTTTCCAGCAAAAAATGTCCATTGCAGGTAATGGGTTTGCTTAACATCCGTGGCATTCGTTTTATCGCCCTGTTCACTAAGTAATAACTGCCGCAAGAAAGGTTGTAATATCAGGTGTGGTCACATGATGACCTGCTTAATGACCCTTATAATGTCATATAACCTTAATGACTTATAACCTTAACTGCGGCTCAGTTATGGTCATAAGTGTTTATTGCTGGGCTCTTTTTTTTGTTTTTTTTTATAAAGTACAACATTTTAGCAAAACAAGGAAGAAACATTCCACAAACCTATATTCTATCCATAGTTTTAACATTAGTAAGAACCAGAATAAAAACTTTAACTGTTGAAGCATGAAAATATGTGCAAACAGAGCTTTTCAATATCTCTCTTACTGCAGCTTCTTCATCCCTGTGATCTTTCCTCTCTATTCTTTTCACCGTTGCATTGTTTTATAGCAGGATATTTTGTTGCCCTTTGCCTCTGTTTTGTGTATTTGCGTAATACGGTATTAGCAAATCGAAGGTGAATTATCCAGGTCAGATGAGCTGCATTTCAGTTAACCTGCTGAACAAGTTTGAAAACAAACTTACTTGTCATAACTCTGAGAAAATGATTTGTTTGTGGTGTATCTCTTCTCCTTCCCCACTAGCCTGGGATTGTCTGAGGTAACTGGCCTACAGGTGGCCTTCCCCTCCTCCTATTATACAAGACTCAGTTTCAACATGTTGTATCTTTACCTATATGAAAAGAAGCCACGATTTCCTCTTACTAGAAGCCATATTCTTCTATACAAATGCCAAATCCTGTATCTGTGTGATAAACAACCCATTGTAATAGTTGCCTAGGGATGAATCATTTCAGAACAGATATGGTACTTTATTATTTTTAGACTGTTGATTTTGGCCAGAAATCAAAAAGAATAGCTTTCTATTGGATCGCTCAAAGGTAGCCCTTACCGAACATTTTAAAGTTACAACAGGACTGAAAAAGTAACTTTACGACTGGTCCTTGCACCCAAGACCATCGCAGCAATGTCTTGTGGTCATGCGATTACCATTTGTATACTTTACAGCAGGGGTGTCAAACTCAAGGCCTGCGGGCTGAATCCAGCCCGTGGGGTGTTTAGATCTGGCCCGCAGGGCTGCCTTGGAAACAGCAAAGGACTGGCCCGTGGTGCCTCTGCCAGTGAAAACAGAGCTTGCGGTGTGCGTGTATTTGGCTGTGACGGCCTCCTGCAGCCCTCTGCCAGTGAAAACGGCCCGGAGCGGCTGAAAATGCAGCTGAGGGACACACACGCCCCCCCAAACTCCATTTTCACTGGCAGAGGGCTAGAAAAACGAACTAAAAACAAAGCAAAAGGAGAAATGTTTTTGCATTTGGGCATGCAAGAAGGGACAGAAAGGAGAAAGGAGAAAGGAGAAAGAGAAAAGACAAAGGAGAAGAAGGGAAGATGGGAAGAGAGCAAGGAAGGAAAAATAAGGAAAGAAGGGAAGGAAGAAGAAAGGAAAATTTAGAGGGAAGGAAAAAGAAGAAGGAAGGAAGGATATTATGATGAGAGTGAGGGAGGGTCTGAGGGATGTCTTGCCTTAGCACTTAGCTACCACAGGTGCCCCCGACATGAGTGACATCAATCGAGTTCTCCACACCTATCCTGGCCATGCCCCCCCGCTGCCCCCAAGGTCAAACACAACCCTGATGCGTCCCTCAGTGAAATCAAGTGTGACATCCCTGCTTTACAAGCTGAATTGAGCAACCTGAATCAATGGAGAAGCCAGCAGTAAAATTTCAAGTTGTGGTCATATGATGTTTGGCTTAGCAATCACATTGCTTAGCAACAGAGTTGTTGGTCCCACTGGTGGCTGTTAAGTGAGGACTACCTGTATTTGTCTTTCCATTCAGGATTCAGGCAGTCTGCAATAGTGGTGGGATTCATTTTTTTTTACTACCAGTTCTATGGGCGTGCCTTGGTGGGTGTGGCAGGGGAAGGATATACTGTAAAATCCCCATTCCTTCCCCACCCCACTAACCTGCTTTCCAGCTCCGTTTTCCTGTGCAGGGCAACCAAAGAAGACCCAGCTGATCATCTGGGACTCAGGAGGCAGAGAATAGATGGGGGCGGGGCCAGTCAGAGGTGGTATTTGCCAGTTCTCCGAACTACTCAAAATTTCTGCTACCGGTTCTCCAGAACTGGTCAGAACCTTCTGGACACCACTTCTGGTCCACGACTTACAACAGTTAATGAGCGTTGCAGTATCCCCATAAGTTATGTGATTAAAATTCAGACACTTGGCAATTGATTCATATTTATGACAGTCACAGTGTCCTGAGATCGTGTGATTCCCCTTTTGTGACGGGGAAGCAGATTCACTGAACAACCATGCTGCTAACTTGACAATTGCAGCGATTCGCTTAACAAATGTCTCACTTGAGAACAGAAATGGGGATCGTATGTCGAGGACTATAGTTATGCAAATCACCAGATGCACATTGGAACACTTTAAGTCTCTCCAGATTGTGGAACAGCAAGTCTTCCCTCTGCTGTCTCCCTTGCTTCTGAGTTTTGGGCCTACATATAAGGGAAAAGAAGAAATTTGGGGGACACTAAAATATGTTTATGTATGTATGTATTATGCATGTATGCACATATGCATATATGTATTTTGCTTGATTCATGCTAAGCCTGGAAATTTTAAGTTAAATTTTAGCAGTGAATTAAAAGCAAT
>NW_020769318.1:23997081-24035789 GCF_900518735.1 Pseudonaja textilis | reverse complement strand
GTTTTTTGCCAGAAATTGTCTGAAAAGTCATAAATCGGTTGTCAAAGTGAGCTGGTTGTCAAGCACCCGAAATGCAATCATATGATGATAGGGTGGGCGGGGGGGCTGTGTAGCTATCAGGAACTCTGCCATTGGTCAGAAATGGTGTAGGGTCTCCTGCCTGGGCAGGGGGTTGAACTAGATGACCTACAAGGTCCCTTCCAAGTTCCAGCTCTGATTATCTGTTATCTTAACTCCAGAATCTGGTCATAAGTAACTTCAGATGGGTGTGTTGTAACTTCAAATGGTCACTAGGCAAGGTCTTTAGACTATTTGGAATAATTCTTAACCCAATAAGAGTTGCATACCACTGTTTACACTGACTAGCAAAAACTTTCCCCAAATGTTTTGTAAGTCCTGCCACTGAATATTTATCCCTTTTGCAGATGTTGCAATTTCTTGAGACCTGGTAACTTTACGTAATTATTCGCCATGGCTGCTTTCTTGTGGCTTTCCTCTGCAACAGAGTCCCTATATACATACGTAAGAAGAATATATCGAATTAAAAGTGAAAGAATTACAAGTACAAGATGATTGTGCTACTTTATGAATTTGTAATTGAGACATGATGGTTGATTTGATTTTTTTTAATTGATCTGGAAACAAGCCAAGTCCGTTTTGCCAGCAGGTTGATGAGGCCGCTTGGGTGTAAGATCAGATTTGCTGTGAAATACATTTAATTTTTCTTTTCCTCTGGTTTTTTTTTTTTTTTTTTTGGTTTCTGCCCTACCTTTTCTAAATTGCCTTTGCATGTTATAACCTATATGCTGATTTCCTAAGAATACTTTCAAACAGTCCCAAAATGTAGGCCACTTAACAGATGATGTTGAGCAAAGAAAATATGGCTTTTATCATGTGCACCAATACGCAAGAAGAACTTTGCAGTAAAATCAGCGCATCAAAATCTAAACAGAAGTAATTCTACTGGTCCTCGTGGCCACATTAATCTGTTTTCTTTCTGTCCTTCACAATTGCAGGCAGCCTGTGTATTATCTCAATTTACAAGGCAGCCCATCTCAAATTCACAACTGGGCTATTAATGTTTAAAGACACTTAAAAAAAAAAAAAAACGACTTTCCGTTCATGTTTGATTCTCAGAGACTGCCTGGCGAAGTCCCTGCAGTTTTCTTGACAAGGTTTTTCAGAAGTGGTTTGTCACTGTCTCTTTCTTAGGGCTGAGGGAAAGTGACTGGCCTAAGAGGTCACCCAGTAGACTTCGTACCCAAGGCAGGACTAGAACTCACGTTCTCTCAGTTCCTAGCCTCTAAAGCCTTTACTGTTTCACCGAACTGGTTCTCAAAAACACCATTGAAAAAATATAAAAGAATAAAGACAAAAATATGCCTAAAAACCCACAGTCGTGATAAAAACAGAATCACAGAGATGGAAGGGACCTTGCAGGTCTTCTAGTTCAACCCCTTGCTATACTATTCCAGACAAGTGGCAGTCCAATCTCTTCTTAAAAACCTCCAGTGTTGGAGCCACCACAACTTCTGGAGTCAAGTTTTTCTCACTGTCAGGAAATTAGTTCTAGGCTGGTTCGCTCCTTGATTATTTTCCACCCATTGCTTCTAGCCCTGACTTTACGTACTTTGGAGGATAGTTTGACTCCCTCTTCTTTGGGGCAGCCCCTAATACAGGGGTCTCAAACACAATTTACCTGGGGGGCCCTGGAGGCAGAGTCTGGGTGAGGCTGGGCCGCATAATATTATACTTTATATTATACTTTATATTTATATTATACACTAATATTATATTTTCATATCACGGTGGGGGCCACAGGATATCGTCCTGCGGGCTGCAATTGGCCTGCGGGCCGCGAGAATGAGACCTCTGCCCTAAGATATTGGAACACTGCTATCATGTCATCCCAGTCCTTCTTTTCATTAAACTAGACATTACCCAATTCCAACAACTGTTCTTCATATGTTTTAGCCTTCAATACCCTAATCATCTTTGATGCTCTTCTTTACCTTCTTTCTAGAGCAGTGATGGCGAGCCTTTTTGTTGTGGTATGCCAAAAGTGCACGTGTGCGCAGTGGCAATGCCCCCCGCCGCCCCATGCATGTGCATGCAACACCCCCCCCCCAGCTGCCCCCTTACCTGCACTGTGCATACATGGCCCTCTGCAACCTTTGGAGGCCGGAAAACAGGCCCATTTTTGGGTCTCCAAATACCGGAAGTGACGAAACCGGAAGTACCAGAAATGATGAAACGGGCCTGTTTTTCGGCCTCCAAAGGCTGCGGAGGCTTCCCTCGAGCCTCTGGGAGACCGAAAAAGGCCTCAAACGGGCCGAAAACTACCTGGGAGGTGCATGCATGCATGGTGCAGGTAAGTTTGCCTGGGGCTCGCATTCCTCTGGCTCTGTGTGCCACAGGTTTGCCATCACGGTTCTAGAGTCTCAACATCTTTCTTATATCGTGGCAACCAAAACTGGATGCCGTATTCCAAGCGTGGCCTTACCAAGGCATTATAAAGTGGTATTAACACTTCACGTTATCTTGATTCTATCCCTCTGTTAATGCAGCCTAGGACTCCGTTGGCTTTTTCGGCAAGCTGCCGCACATTGCCGGCTCATATTTAAGTGATTGTCCACTGGGACTCCAAAATCCCACTCACAGTTGCTACTATTGAGCCAAGTACCACCCATATTATGTGCATTTGGTTTTTCTTGCCTAAACGCAGAACCTTACTTTTCTTACTATTGAATTTCATTTTGTTAGATAGGGCTTAGTGTTCAAGTCTGTCAAGATCCTTCTGTACCTTGAGCCTGTCTTTTGGACAAACAAGAAAGAAACTCAAGATTTCCCCATCTTCAAGTGGGGAAGGGGAAGCCCTGTCAGGTTTCCTGATATTTTCTGTGGTCTCTTCCTGGCCTGGCCTGCTTGGAAGGTCTGGCACTGGCTGACTTTATCGACAAATTGTTGGGCAGAAATATCTCATCTGTTTTCCTGCTAGGGCATTCTTTATCCTAAATAAGACAGCTGGTTGACAGCCAACTAACTCAGGGTAGAGAAATAAGAGTCAAATGACAATAAATATTGTCATTTGACAGTAAATGGTGTCACTCCATTGATTTTGGATCTGGATCTTTGAAACAAAACTCAAAATGTTTCCATTTTCAGCATCTGATGCCACTGCTCTTTTTGTTCAGGGAATAGCAAGAGATAATAACTGATGTTGTCAGCTTTCAGGAATACACTGGATGTTTAAATAATGCCACTGGCAGCCTTGGAAGGAAATTACAGGAGTGTCAGAATTGAACAGCAACTTGACAAAATGGAATGAAACAGCCAATTCATTATATATTAAGCTGTTCATAGTATAATGAAAGGCTTGATAACATCAGGATGGCTGAAAAAGTACATTTTAGTGCCAGCATCTTCCAGAAGGCCTGGTTTGTAATAGGAGCTAGAAAAATCAGAATGAGAATTGGAAATTACCCGGTTGTAAACCAAAGTGAATATTTATTGCGGTCCATTTATTTGTGGACTTCAACTCCCAGAATTCCCCAGCGAGCATGGCAGCTGGGGGAATTCTGGGAGTTGAAGTCCCCAGGCCTTAAAGTTGCCAAGGTTGGAACCCCTGATCTATAGGCTTAAATAGTGTATCCATGGTGAGCAAGAGTGGCTTTTTCTGTAAATGAGGAATTTAACAGCACTTACAAAAATATCCACAATAGAAAGGGGTTGTTCACCTATGGTTGGAATCTTAAATTATGATAATATTGCCTGTATATTTTAGCACCGTGCAAGCTGAACGTGAGAGATTCAAGATTATTTCGCAAAGTGCTCATGACTAAAGTATGGAGTTCTGTGTCGGGATCCCCAAACTCTGGGCCACATTTGTAACCGGGCCATGGAAATGGGCGAGAGCACGGATGCATCCCCCACAAGCAGCGGCAGGCATGAGCAGCAAGCATGCGTGCATGTTGCCCGTGAAGATGGAGTT
The DNA here is from genome assembly GCF_900518735.1 of Pseudonaja textilis. The sequence continues at coordinate 24,031,798 of NW_020769318.1, read as the reverse complement.
GTGTGCACGTGCTTGCCAGTCACTCGTGCAAAACCATCCCTTTCCCCCTCCTTCCCCACTGGTTTGCAAGGAAAGGTTGGGGAATTCTGTTCTATACTGTGAAATATCTGATGGCAATCAAACTGGGTGGCTTTAAAAAGAGACTGGACAAGATTGGAGGAGGCTACAATCTGGGTACACAGATTACAGGACTCACGACCATATTTGATCTGACCTCCTTGAATAGAGGTAGTGTGTTACTGAATGGTGGAGGGGATACGAATGAGAGCAGCATTCTTCAAACGTGGCAACATTAAGATGGGTGGACTTCAAACCCCAGAATTCTCTAGCCATGCTCCTAGCAAGTCCGTACAGTTCAGGAGTGAGATTCTACCGGTTCGGACCGGTTCTAAAGAACTGGTTGTTATGATTCTGCACAGTTCAGAGAACCGGCAAATCGTGCCCCCGGCTGGCCCTACCTCTCCCCGCCCACTCGCCCCTCCCCATCAGTCCTTATCGCGCATGCCCGACATGGCTGACTGTGTTCTCCCCTTCCCAGTCACTCCTTAAGGTATTTCTTTTCCCCCCTCCTGACGAGCAGCTGTTCCTATGATCAGCTGTGCCAGGATCCCCCTCGCTGTCTTACTGCTTTTACCAGGAGTCTTCCCTGAGGCCCAGGAAGGCAAAAAATGGAGGAGGAGCGCAGTGTGCGCGCACACACACACACACACACACACACCTGCACTCTGCATTTTTCCTTCCTGGGCCCCAAGAAAGCCCTCTAAGAGCAAAACACCCCCCCTGGAGGCTTCCCTGAGACTCAGAAGGCCCCCCAAACGGAGCTTGGGGGTAGCTGTGTGCCTCCCCGGGCTCCTTTTTTTTGCCTTCCTGGGCCCCAGGGAAGCCTTCTGGGAGTAAAAACGCCCTCCAGGAAGCTCCCCTGAGGCCCAGAAGGCCCCCCAAAACAGGGGGGGATGTGCAAAAAAAAAGAAGCTACACCCACCCAGTCACATGGCCACGCCCACCTAGCCACACCCACAGAACTGGTTTTTAAAAAATTTGAATCCCACCCCTGATACAGTTAGTCCTTCACTTATAACCATTTTTTAATGGCGGTTCAAAGTTGCAGCAAGAATAAAACAACAATTTACAACCTGTTCTTGCAATTATGACTGTCGCACACACACCCCGCCCCATGGTCACATGATCCCAATTCAAGCCCTTGGCAACCAGCTTGCACTTACAACCGGTTGTAGCCTCTTCCGGTGGTCATGTGATCATGATTTGCAACCTTCCCAACTGGTTTCCTGCAAAATATATCAATTGGGAAAGCTGGTTTCGTTTATCAACCACATGGTTCATTTAATGAGCATAGTGACTTTCTTTATGACCATAGTAAAATGGAGTAAAATTGGATTGTCGACTTTACGACCACACTGGCTTAAGGCAGAAATTCCAGTTCCAATTGTGATCATAATTTGAGACTGCCTGTACATCTTAAAGTTGCCAAATTTGAAAAACACTGAATTAAGAAGTAGTGTGGTGTACAGGTAGTCCTCAACTTACAACAGTTCATTTAGTGACCATTCAAAGTTGCAACAACCACTGAAAAAAACTGACTTATGACCGTTTCTCATAGTTACGACCTTTGCAGCATCCCCATGGTCACGTGATTGAAATTCAGGTGTTTGGCAACTGGTTCATATTTATGACGATTGCTGTGTACTAGGGGTCATGTCATCATTATCTTTTGCAGTCTTCTGACAAGCAAAGTCAATGGAGAAGCCAGATTCACTTAACAACTGTCCTACTAACTTAACGACTTCAGTGATTCACTTAACAACTGTGCCAAGACAGGTCGTAAAATGGGGCAAAGCTCACTTAACAAATGCCTCATTTAATAACAGAAATGTTGGGCTCAATTGTGGTCGTATGTCAAGGACTACCTGTATTTGACCTGCTCACGGTCTTTGGCTGACAGTTGTTAAAAAGAATGCAACCTATGCAGACATTTGATCTGATTTGGGAGAGATCTTGTGTTTTTTTTTTTCCCCCTGGTGTCTCTCTCTAACAAAAATGTGCAGGAGAAACCTAAATAGTAAGCAAATATTGAACTACTGGGTCAAAATGACGTGGGAAGCAAGTGAAATCCTGAGAATGCTAATTGAAGGCAATATAATAAGTATTGGGGGAACGTTGTGTTAATCAGAATAGAGCTGGAAGGGACTTCGGAGGTCTTCTAGTCCAACCCTCAAGCAGGAGATCCTATATCATTTTAGATAGGTGGCTGTTCAGCCTCTTCTTAAAAACCTCCAGTGATGAAGTCCCTACAACTTCTGGAGGCAAGCAAGCTGTTCCACTGGTTATTTGTTCTTCCTATTAGGAAGTTTCACCTTAATTCCAGGTTGCTTCTCTCCTTGATTAGTTTCCATCGATGGTTTCTTCTCCCGCCTTCAGGTGCTCCTTGGAAAATAGGTTGACCTTCTCTTCTTGGGGGCAGCCCCTCAAATACTGGAATACTGCAGTCATCTTCTCCCCTAGTCCTTGTTTTCTTTAGACTGGCCAAACTTCCATAGTTTTCGTGGGCCAAACCTCAAGAATGAAAGTCCTATTTGTTCTGATAGGAGCAAATTCGGCAGAGTTTGGGTGTGTACGAAGAGAACACACACACACACACACAAAGCAATTTAAAGGAAGGGCTGTTAAGACTCAACTATTTAAACAGCCCCCTCCCACCCTTCCTCTGAAGTTTAATTGCAGCTGCCTTCTTCTTGGGTTACTTTATTTTTTTAGGTCAGGATTGCTTGCCTAATCTCACTGGGACAGGCAGCCGTAGACAAACAGCTTCTATAATCTTCACTTGGATTGCCCCAGCTTCAAGTAACAAGAGCTGCTTTGTTGATTTTTCAAACTACGGAGCGATTTATGACGGATTCCGCTTTGGAGAAATCGGTTGAAAAAAATATCTCGAGCTCTCTCAGTACAAAGCTGCCTTCAAGCAAGGAAGGTATGTATATTTTACTTTATTAAAAAAAAAAACTCTTATGCTTCTTTCATATTTTGTTTCTTCAGCTTGAAGGTGACTGTCTTCTGGGAGAGGAAGGAATTATTATTGTATGGTACAGGTAGCCTTCGACGTACACCACTATCCAGCCCAAACTCTATCTTGCTAAGCAAGACATTTGTTAAGTGAGTTTTGCCTCATTTTACGACCTTTCCTTTACTTTGTGAAGTAAATAGTGATAGCACTTAGGCTTATATACCTCTTTATAGTGCTCTAAGTGGTTTACAGGGTCAGCCTATCGCCCCCAGCAATCTGGGTCCTCATTTTACCCACCTCGGAAGGATGGAAGGCTGAGTCAACCTTGAGCCTGGTGGGATTCGAACTGCAAATTGCAGTAGGAGTAGTTTGCAGTACTGCATTCTAACCACTGCACCACCGAGGCTCCTGCAGTTGTTAATTTAGTTATATGGTTGTGAAGTGAATCTGGATTCCCCATTGACTTTGTTTGTCAGAAGGTCACAAAAGTGGATATCACATTATCTCAGGACACTGCAACCATCGTAAATATGAGTCAGTTGCCAAGTATCTGCATTTTGATTGTGTGACCGTGGGTATGCTGCGCTTGTAAGTGTGAAAATTGGTCGTAAGTCACTTTTTTCGATGACATCGTAACTTTGAATGGTCACTAAATGAACTGCTATAAACCTAGGACTTCCTGCATGCATGAAATTATTATTTGAGAAATGTCTTCATATAGTCTACCCTGTTATGGAGTCCACAGTACAGGGGAATTAAATTAACAGCTAATAGTTTAACAGCCCATAGGCTGGTCTTTCATTTCTGCAGGGCATACAACTCTCACCCAAATTTATTTATTTTTTAAAAAAATATTTTTTAATATTTGTTTTTAAAAAATATTTTTTAAAAACAAACATACAAAACATAAAAACATAAAACCATCTTCCATTTTATGTACATACAGTCTGTCAGTTGGTTCTTTTGTGTTATCCTTTTGTAGTCATTTACTCACAATTTATATCTGTCTTCACATTGTCAAGCTAACATATGCTTATATATTTATCAGTTATTAATCATCCATGACTAAACTATTTATTCCATCATTTTATACAAGATGTTCCAAGTTTTGTCTTAAAATTTGTGTTATACTTTCAACCAGTGATTATATATATCTATACAATGTTTTATATCAATCTATTAAATTTCTATCACAAAATTATCTAGTCTATTATGTTACCATGCCTTTTTATCCAACCATTGATAAAACAAATCCCATATCATATAAAATTGCTTGTCTTCTTGTTCTCTAATTTCAAATGTCAGTTTACTCATTTCAGCACAGTCCATAATTTTTTTCATAACTTCCTCCCGCATAGGTATTTTGTCATTTTTCCAGTTCTTTGCAAATACAATTCTAGCCGCTGTTAAAACATTAACAATCAAATATTTCAGTTCTTTATTGTATATGTCCAGTATGACTCCCAATAAAAAGATCTCTAGTTTAAAGTCTATATGTTGTTTTATCATTTTTTCCAACCATGCGTGTATTTTAGTCCAATATTTCTTTGCGTCCGAGCATGTCCATCACATATGGTAATATGAACCAGGTGTCTGATGACATTTCCAGCATTTATCCGATTTATTCTTAAACATTCTCGCAAGTCTCGTCAGGGGTAGGTGCCACCTGTAAAACATCTTATACAAATTTTCTTTATATGCAGTTGACATTGTCATTTTATAATTCTGAGACCACAATTTTTGCCATTTTTCTAAATCAATCCCATATCCAAAATTCATTTCTTTAACTTGTTCCTCCTCCAATTTAAATTCTAATAGATGTCCATAAAGTTTTTTAATTGCCTTTTCATCAGTACCCATCAAAATTTTATCTAAGTCAGTCAACTTATCATAAATACCTTCTGCCTGAGTTTTTATCAAACCTAGATTGTATTTGCAAATATGAAAAACAATTCATTTTTACACCTTGTTCTTCCAACGCTTGCATAGATTTAAGTTCACCCTTTCCATTCAATATCTCCTCATATCTGTTTGTTCCTTTTTATATATGATTGGATTAAAAAAAGCTTCAACAGTTGGTATCCATGTTGGAATTTTTAAGTAATATTGTCTTTTTATCTTCTTCCAGTTCAAAAACAATGCCTCACGGATATAATGTCTTCTAAAATACCCCTGTGTTTTAGTTCCTTTATACCAGAGAAAGGCATGCCATCCCAGCAGCAAGTCATGGCCTTCTAAAGTCAATAATCTACTGTTCCTTAGCGTTAGCCATTCCTTTACCCACATCAAACTTGTCGCCTGGTAATACAGCTCCCAATTGGGCAAGGCAAACCCTCCTCTTATTCTTGCATCTTGTAACAGTTTTAATTTTATTCTTGCTTTTTTACCCTGCCAAATATATTTCAACACAATTCTATTTAAATCTTCAAAAAACTCTTTCTCTAATCGAATAGGAATTGTCTGGAATAAATATAAAACTCTAGGCAATATATTCATCTTAATTGTAGATATTCTTCCAATCAGTGATAGTTGCAATTTTTCCCATTTCATCAAGTCTATCACAATCTGCTGTTTGAGTTTAACATGGTTATCTTCCTTCAGGGTACTACATCTTGGTGTAATATGAATCCCTAAATATTTAACCTTGTTCGTGACCTGTATTTTTAAAGTTTCTTCCAACTCTTCTTTCGTCTTGTTAACATATTCTTGGTTAATATCTTTGTTTTGTCTTTGTTTATTCTCAAACCTGCTAGTTTTCCATATTTATTTATTTATTTATTTATCTATTTATTTATTCTATTCTATTTATTCTATTTTTTCTATTAATTTGGGTACCGTTTCCAATGGGTCTTCTAATATAACTACCAGGACATCTGCAAAAGCTTACAATTTATACTTCTCCTTTTTAATTTTCATTCCTTTTATTTCTTTTTCTTCTCTGATGTTCCTGTTCAACACTTCCAATGTTAACACAAACAGCAGAGGTGACAATGGACAGCCTTGCCTTGTCCCTTTTCTTATATCTATGGATTCTGTTAATTCTCCATTCACCATCACCTTTGCAGTTTGTTCATGATATATTGTTTCAATGGTGTTGGGTATATTGATACACCAACTAGGTTTGGGTGAATAAATATATAAACCTAGGTTTAAGTGTTTGTAGCTTTAAGCACCAAACTGCAATGTAATTAGATAATTAAGGGTGCGGTTGCAAGCAGCAATAAGAGGCAGTGAGAGAAACGTAACACCTGGTCGCTGGTCTCTCTGCTGCCTGCTGCCTGCTGTTTACTCCTGTTTGAGACGTCTGCTTGTTATTGCTTGTTGGCTACTGTGCTGAGCAAAAGGACTGTTTACTTGGTGAGCTGATATCCTGTGTATACTCAGCGTTGTCTTCGAGAGAAAGGTATCGGAAGGAGAAGATTTACAAGCAGATAAAGACATTGTACTGACTAGTTAATGGACTAGGTTACTGGATGGATATATTGTGTATGACATATGGACTGATTGACAATGCTTAAACTCTAAATGAATTAAATAACTATTTAAAACTATAAACAGTGTTTTTGTCTCCAGTGTGTGTATACTCTTGGGCCCAGCCTCTCTCTCATTTGGCTGCCTGGCCTGACTGCTGCTGTGCACTCTGCTTGGGGGTTTGTCCCCAATCACTAACATTGGTTATGGGCCCAGTGAGCACAGTCTAACTAACCAGGATATAGCAGTGAGAGTTTTGGTGTGAGTTGCACATTACTGTAAAAACAAATTGTTTGTCGAATAGTTATTTATCTGAAGAGCAATGGCACAAGTAAATTTGCCAAGTCTGTCCATGATGTCCAGACTAGATGGAACAAACTATATTTCATGGTCAATGAAATGTAGTTTACTTCTACGAAGAGAAGGTTTGTGGGACATAATAACAAACCCACCAGATGTATCTAACTTAGATCCTACTGTTGAAGAGGATGCCAAAAAGATACAAGACTATGAACGAAAGAATGAGCAGGCTTTATGCATCATAGGACTGACTCTCTCTGACCAGCAACTCATTCATATCCGTGGAGAGGAAAATGCTGCTAACTGCTGGGAGAATCTCAAGAAGATTTATGTTCGAGACAGTGTAGGAGCTCATATCAATCTTACACGGAAGGCTGTTTAGAACACATCTTGAGAAGAATGGAGACATGTTAACTCATTTAAACTATATGAAAAGCATTTTTCAGGAATTACAAGAAAAAGAGCTTATATTTAATGAGTTGCAACAAGTATACATCATACTGTCTTCATTGGATCGAAGCTATGATGATTTTGTGACTGCTTTAGAGGTATTGCCAAAAGACAGTTTATCAGTAACTGAGATTACCGGCAGGCTATTAGAAGAAGCCAGAAGAAGGTTTGAACGTGACCAGCTGAGAGAAGATAAACCTAATAAAGAAGAGAAATTATCTTCAAAGCTTGAAAGAAACCAAATTAGTAAAGTAAAGCACCCGGAAGAAGAGAATTTATCTTCGACGGCATACACAATTAAAAAGTGTTTTAATTGTGGAGGCAGAGGACATTTGGCAAGATTCTGCAGAAAAGGAAAAAGCCAGAATGTAAAAAAGCCAAAGAAATCCTTTGAACTAGCCATGTTTAGCAACTGTGATGTGAAGAATGATTTATGGGTGGTGGACAGTGGTGCATCCCACTGCATCACGAGAGATAAGACAAAGTTTATAAAAATGTCTACAAGCTCTCAACATATATCACTCGCGAATGGCTGGCACCTCAGGGCCAAGGGTGAAGGTATTGCATATTGTCCATGCTTAAACCAGAATATAAAAATGTTGTATGTACCACAGTTAAAGATGAACTTACTTTCTGTAAGAGTATTAGATACTAGGTTATGTAATTACATTTAAGAATAATAAGTGCATACTTGATAAAGATAACAAAAGGGTAACTGCAGCTTTAAATGGAACATTGTATGTGTTACATGATAGTAAGAAAGGGGAGGCACAGACTGTATTTAACAATATCAAGCCTCATAATGAATGTATCCATTTATTGCATAGGCGTTTGGGGCATGTAAATTTTAAAATGCTAAAACGTACAGTAGAGTTATCTGATGGTATAAGGTTAAAACCTTGTGATAAATATTTGCGTTGTAATGTCTGCTGTGAAGATAAGAGTAAAATATTGCCTGCAAATAGGCTAAATGGTTTCAAAACTAAAGAACCTTTAGAAGTAGTATTTGCAGACATTATAGGTCCAAAGAAACCCAGTATGGGAGGTGCTCGATATATACTGAGCATTATGGACCATTACTCTAGATATGGGTTTTGCTACCTAATGAAAAGCAAAACTGAAACATATCAACATTTCTTCAACTGGTTAAAATTTGCAGAAAGAAAGACTAAACGGAAACTGATAACCCTGGTGACAGATAATGGTACGGAATTTGTTAATAGCAAATTCCAGAATAGATTAAAGGTAGCTGGAATAGAGCACAAGAAATCTGCACCATACAGACCACAACACAACGCATTTATTGAAACAAGAGGCCAAACACTACAGGCAATGGTTAGAACGATGTTAACTGATTCTGGATTACCTGATTCTGTGTGGGGGGAGGCCATAATGTGTGCTAATAACATATTGAACAACGTTGTTAACACAACTACTGGTGAAATACCATTCACCATGTGGCATGGCAGGAAGCCTGATCTGAGTTACCTGCACACATTTGGTGCACCAGCATGGGTGCATATCCCTACACAACTCAGGCGTAAAGGGCAACACAGAGCTAAACAATTTTTCTTCGTTGGTTACGAAGCAAACCATAGGGCATATAGATTTTGGGAGAAAGGCACATCTAAGGTGTTATGTAGTGCCAATGCCCAATTTCTAGAGCACGTAGGATGGGATAAGTTAGAACAGGATAACAATAAAGAAGTGATTATTGAATCCTATAGAAATCCCATTAATTATCCCTGTAACTTTAAAAATAAAGTAAAGAGGGAAATACAGGAAGAAATTGTGCCCATAGAAGAAGAAATAGAACCAATAGCTGAGCAAGATGAGGAACATGAACAGGTAGTAACTCAAAAAAGTCCTCATACAAGCCCTGTAATTCCCAGAAGAACTACACGAATATCTAGACCGCCTGATAGATACCAGGCTAACACAGTGTGCCAGGTTAATAGAGTTCCATATACTGTGGATGAAATTAAAAGGTATCCTTCTAAAGATAAGGAAAGTTGGTATGCAGCAATGAATAAGGAATTGAAATCCTTGAAGGATATGAAAGTATATGAGAATGCGAGATTACCTGTTGATATAAAACCCATTGGCTGCAAAATGGATTTTTAAGATAAAAACTGATAAAGATGGAAATATAATCCATAAGGCAAGATTAGTAGCCCAAGGTTTTAGACAAAGTGCCAATGACTATGATGAGGTATTTGCACCTAGTCTTAAAGCAGCAACATTAAGGGCAGCCTTAGTGTGGGCAGCAAGCAAGAAATATATAGTTAACCATCTAGATGTGGAAACTGCTTACTTGCATGCTCCACTAAGACATACTGTATATATGAAAAAACCTATTGGATTTAAAGGTGAAAATAATAATGATTGTTGGTTGTTAAAGAAGAGCCTCTATGGTCTTAAACAATCTGGCTATGAATGGAACCAGTATATTGTGAAGGAGCTAAACAATATAGGGTTTAAAGCTGGTTTAGCCGATCCATGTCTATTTAAAAGGGAGACAAATGGGAAAATATCATTATTATTATTGTTCACTGATGATATTGCAGAAACTAATGATGAAGCAAATAAAATAATAGCATCATTAGCTAAGAAAATAAAAATCAAGCAATTAGGGGAGATAAAGAAATATCTAGGTTTGAATATACTGAAAACACAGAAAGGTTTTAAGATATCTCAGGAAGATAAGATATCTAAATTGCTAATAGATTATAAGATGGAACTTTGTAAGCCTGCAAAGACTCCAATGAGTCAGGATATTTGCAAAATGGATGCTCAAAGTCCCAAGTTTGATAAGGCAATATATCAATCTTTGATTGGTAGCTTATCATACATTAGCAATTGGTCAAGGCCAGATATAGCTTATAGTATTAATCAACTGGCACGACATAATAATGATCCGCTTCAATGTCATTGGATAGCATTGAAGAGAATCTTAAGATATCTTAAAGGAACATTACACCATGCACTGTATCTAGAACCAAAAGGTGATCTCATACTGAGTGCTTATGCAGATGCTAGTTTTGCATCAGAAAGAGACACAAGAAAGTCGACTTCAGGAACAGCCATAATGCTGGGTAATACATTAATAGGTTGGAAGTCAATTAGACAACAGCATATAAGTTTGTCTACTATGGAGGCAGAATTCTCCTGTTTATCGTTATTATGTACTGAATTAATTATGTATAAACAAATGATGAATGATATGGGTATAACTGTAAATTATCCTATAATTGTACATGAAGATAATCAGGCAGCAATTCAAATGGCCACAAATATTGCAGTAAAAACTAGGAGCAAGCATACAGATTTAAGGTATCTAAACGTTAGACAATCTGTAAAGAGTAAAATGATACAGCTGGAATACTGCATGTCGGAGGACAATATAGCTGATAATTTTACTAAAGCCCAAGGTGCCATTAAGCACCTAGAGAGTTGTGAAAAATATGGGTTTAGAATGTAAAGGTATTATATATTTATATCACCCAAAAGGGGAGAATGTTGGGTATATTGATACACCAACTAGTTTGGGTGAATAAATATACAAACCTAGGTTTAAGTGTTTGTAGCTTTAAGCACCAAACTGCAATGTAATTAGATAATTAAGGGTGCGGTTGCAAGCAGCAATAAGAGGCAGTGAGAGAAACGTAACACCTGGTCGCTGGTCTCTCTGCTGTCTGCTGCCTGCTGTTTACTCCTGTTTGAGACGTCTGCTTGTTATTGCTTGTTGGCTACTGTGCTGAACAAAAGGACTGTTTACTTGGTGAGCTGATATCCTGTGTATACTCAGCGTTGTCTTCGAGAGAAAGGTATCGGAAGGAGAAGATTTACAAGCAGATAAAGACATTGTACTGACTAGTTAATGGACTAGGTTACTGGATGGATATATTGTGTATGACATATGGACTGATTGACAATGCTTAAACTCTAAATGAATTAAATAACTATTTAAAACTACAAACAGTGTTTTTGTCTCCAGTGTGTGTATACTCTTGGGCCCAGCCTCTCTCTCATTTGGCTGCCTGGCCTGACTGCTGCTGTGCACTCTGCTTGGGGGTTTGTCCCCAATCACTAACAAATGGCTTGGATAAATTTCTTACCAAAGCCCCATTTGTATCAGTTGCAGTAAAATGAATTGCCAGCTCACATTTGCAAATATGAAAACCAATCCATTTTTACACCTTGTTCTTCCAACACACATTGTCAGAGGCTTTTTGAGCATCTAGAAACATCAAGGCCATTTGCTTCTCAGGGTGTGCTTCATAATATTCCAGAGTATCCAAGATGATTCTCACATTGTCTTTGATTTCTCTCTTTGGCAGAAATCCATTTTGATCAGTATGAATAAAATTATTTAAGTATCTTTTTAGTCTTTCTGCCAAAATTGAAGCGAAAATTTTATAGTCTGAGTTCAGTAAAGATATAGGTCTATAATTTTTAACTTGCTGCAGGTCTAACTCTCACCCAAATTTCTCTTCTCCCCTTGGCAGAGATTGATTTAAAGGGCTTTATTTAATAAAGGGCATGGGTAGGATTCCCAGTGCTTGATTTAGGAGGAAGACCTGTTGTGTGTGCAACTAGTCCTCAACATACAAATAGTGATTGTTCGAAGTTCTGACATAGCAATAGCAGTAGCACTTAGACTTATTGTGATGACCCAGGCCGTGACACAAAAATAACAAAGTCACAAAAGTAGAATACATTCCCTTTAATGTCTCCAACTTGGCCCCAATGCCCAATTATCCTCGGCTGGATATCAGACTCTTCAAAAAACAGTCTACGAAGGGAAAAAATGCAGTCCAAACCCAAAGTAAAGATAATTAGAAATAAAAAAACCAACACAAACCACACTGAAGTAATTAACACAGCAGGTCAGGGTGATAAATTGCAAACTTTCAAAGGATAACGCAGCAACCACAGTTAGGAGGATGCCAAAACCCAGATAAGCCTTGACCAAGATAATGCACGCTTTGCTTCCAGCAAGGAGCTGTTATGCAAACGCCCTACTTATATCCTGTTCTCCCAGCTGCAACTATTGAAAGGGATCAGGGCCGTTTTCTCTTTTTCTTTTCCATGCATAGGATGGGGGGGCCCCAGCAGGCATTGCTTCTGGGTGCTGGCGCGCACAAACAAGTGCACGAGCACAATTATCGGCACGGGAGCCGAAAAAGGTTTGCCACTGCTGACCTAACAGATTCCTACCAGACATTCTCCCTTGTGCTGCCTTAATGGATGAAGGCCTAAAGCAAGGGTCCCCAAACTTGGCAACTTTAAGACTTGTGGACTTCAACTCCCAGAATTCTTCCTCCAGTCATATTAGCTCGGAAGTTCTGGGAGTTGAAGTCCACAAGTCTTAAAGTTGCCAAGTTTGGAGACTTCTGACGAAAAGGAACATTTGCAATCTGACAGCTGTCCATTCTAAATCCCTCATAGCCAGAAATAAACTAGAATGAAAAATGGGATACAGAAGGGATGGGACAATTCTCCGGTCAACTTTCTTCTTGCAAAACAAGTCACAGTAAAGAAGTGGATGGTCAAAAAAGAACTACATAACCTGTAGTGTGTTAGGTGGCGTCGATGAATAGGTTTCTATATATCTTTTTATAAATGGGATGGGGAAATCTCAAAGTACATGTGTGTCTCCTCTGTTTTGGAAACTGTGTAGAACATGGGTGTCAAACTAGATTTCATTGAGGCTTGTGTTTGACCTGGGGGGGGTTGGGGGCATGGCCAGGCAGAGTGGCCAACTCAACGTCACTTGTCGAGGCTCTGTTTTCAGCCGCAACAGCCTCCTGCAGCCCTCTGCCAGCGAAAATGGAGCCTGGGGAGGCCACACCAGGAGTGGTATCCAGCAGGTTCTGACCGGTTCTGGAGAACCGGTAGCAGAAATTTTGAATAGTTCAGAGAACCAGCAAATACCACTTTGGACTGGCTCCGCCCCCATCTATTCTCTGCCTCCCATTGAGTCCCAGCTGATTGGCTGGGTCTCCTTTGGTTGCCCTGCACAGGAGAACGGAGCTGGAAAGCAGGTTAGTGGGGTGGGGAGGGAATGGGATTTTGCAGTATCCTTCCCCTGCCACACCCACCAAGCCACACCCACAGATCCAGTAGTAAAAATTTTTTGAATCCTACCACTGGGCCACACCCAAGCTTCGTTTTTGCTGGCAAAGGCACCACTGTTTCCAGAGTGGCCCCGCAGGCCACATCTAAACACTCTGAGGGCTGGATTCGGCCTGTGAGCCTTGAATTTGTCACCCCGGCGTAGCACTTAGAAAGGTTTCCTTAAATTTACATTACAGGTAGTCATCGATTTACAACTGTCTTTTTAGTGACCACACTGCACTGAAAAATGTGACTTATGACTGTTTTTCACTTGTGACCATTGTAGCCTTCCCAGAGTCAGACACTTGGCAACTGACTCATGTTTATGACAGTTGCAGTGTCCCTGGGTCATTGTGATCCACTTTTGCGACCTCCTGACCAGCAAAACCAAAGAGGAAGACTTAACCATGTTCCCAGTATAACAGCTGCTGTGATTCACTTAACAACTGTGACATGAAAGGTCGTAAAACGGGCCAAAACTCACTCAACAAATGTCTTGCCTAGCAACAGCAATGTTGGGTTCAATTGTGGTTGTAAGTTGAGGACTACCTATATGGTTTTAGTGTATTTTTTTTCTTTTGTTTTTAATTGTTACCACCCAGACATCCATTTGGGTTACTGTGCAAATTTAATAAATTAATATTTGTCAGAGTATATTCATGAACTGGAATAGAGCATGGTAACAAGGTCAGCCAATGAATAGGCATAGCAACTAAGTCAGCCAATGCGAACTGTTTGGAAACTGAAACTAAAAGTAGCATAGGTGTGGCTCTATATTAAGCTCTGCAGCTATGCTGAGCTCTGAGTCTGTCTATTGAAAATGAAACTGCTTCTCTCCTCTGCTGTGTATAATGCTTACTACTGAAGTTACTTGCAACATGTTTCTGTCTGAGTTTGCTCCAGGGGTGGGATTCTACCAGTTCTCACCTATTCGCTAGAACCGGTTGTTAACATTCTAAGCAGTTTGGAGAACCGGTTGTTAGAAGAAATTCCTGGCCTAATCCTGTCAGGAAGGCAGGAAGGAAACATTCTGGTGTTGCTTACAGAAACTGCCTCTCTGTTAACCCTTGTTACATTCTTGGCAGGACTAGACTTCCTGTCTCAGGAACTTCTCTGGAGTTTTCTTTCCCTCCTTTGCTGGTATTTTGCTTGTGTGGAGTGACCATTCAACGTTACAATGACACTGAAAAAAGTCACTTATGACCATTTTTCACACTTACAACTATTGCAGCATCCCCACTGTCACGAGAGGCCAGGCGAGGAGATGCATGCCTCAATGTGAGTGATGTTGAGTTGGCCACACCCAGCCAATCACATTAACACCAAGCCATGCCCACCAACTAAGCCACACCCACAGAACCTGTTAAAAAAATTTAATCCTACCCCTGGTTTGGAGAAATCTACAACTTTCTAAAATCTACTTATTATGTTTATAAAGATGTTAAATGAAACATTGGCCATCAGCGTTTATTTTTCTGGCACTGAATTAACGCAGCAAAACTCTGAATAATATTGTGCTTTTTTTAAGGAAAAAAAAACAGACCAGAGGATTAACAGTACAAATAAACAGCAGGAAGAGGCAGTTGAAAAATGGGGCAGTTGAAACGGATCAGTCAGATTGATTTTTTTTTTTAAATGTCATATTCTGAAAAATGAATTTTATTTCCTTTTATTTCTCTCCTCTCCTTCTTCTCCTCAGGAGCCTCAGTTCTCTTCCTAGCCAGCTTCTGAGCTTGGTATGGATAATGGTAGAGCGGTGGAAGCTCAAGTAGGCTTAAAACAGAAAGATGCGGAGGTCAGAGTCCATGGACGTATTCTTCCAGAGGTGAGCAGTTTGTGTCTTGCTGTGTCATAACTGTACTGGCCATGAAGCAAGTCAGTACAGGTAATCCTCAACTTACAACAATTCCATTCGAAGTTACAACAGCACTGAAAACATGACTTAAAATGTCCTTCACGCCTACGGTCATTGCAGCATCCCCATGAGTGTGCGATCAACATTCAGATGCTTGGCAATTGACTCGTGTTTATGATGGTTGCGGTGTCTCGAGTTCATGGGATCACCTCCTGCGACCACCTGACAAACAAAGTCAATGGGGAAGCCAGATTCACTTAGCTGTGATGACCCTGGGCATGGCACAAAAGCAACAAAGTCACAAAAGGAGGTAGAGTCCCTTTAATTCCTCCAACTTGGCACCCAATGTCCAATTATCATCGAAAGAAAAAACTCTCCCAAGAACAGTTTTTAAAGGGAAGAAAGTCAGTCCGAACCCAAAGTACATCTAAATTATAAATAAAAATCAACACAAACCATGCTGTAGCAACTAACAAGTCAGGGCAGGATAAGGAATTGCAGACTTCAAAAGATAACGAAACACACACAGTTGGGAGGACACCAGAACTCAGAGAAGACTTGACAAGCCAAAATAATTCACGCTTTGCTTCCAGCAAAGAGCTGTGCGCAAACACCTTCTTTATCCTGCTTTCCCAGCTGCAGCTAATGAAGGTAATCAGGGCCCTTTTCTCCCCTGTAACCCACGTTGCTCCCTTATCCGTTCCTCCCTGCGTGCCCTAGGATGAAGAGGGAGTGGGCCTGTGCCTTCCTCTGAATGCCCAGCCGGACTGTGCCCTTCCCCAGTTTCCTCCACAGCGACCGGAGCCACACTCCCACTCCCTGTCAGCTGTTCCACCTCTACCTCAGAGTCAGATTCCAACAGGGGCATGACACGTAGCAATCGGGTTAGTAACTCAACAACTGCAGTGATTCCCTTAACAACGGTGAGAAGAAAAGTAGGGTAAAACTCACTTAACAAATGTCTCACTTAGCAACATAAATTTGCGGCTCAGTTGTGATCGTAAGTTCAAGGATTACTTGTAAAAGTCAAATGAGCAACAAGCTTAAAAGCAGCAGCAAAATAACATTTTTTAAAAAAGTCGGTATTTGCCATTACTGAAAAGGCTTTGGAAATTCAGTGTTGATGTCCAAAGCATTGCAACATGGAAAATGGCTCCTGAACAAAGAGATAGAAGCCAATGCAATGTACAGGTAGCTCTTGATATACGACCACAATTGAGCCCAAAATTTCAGTTGCTCAGTAATACATTTGTTAAGTAAGTTTTGCCCCATTTTATTGCCTTTCTTGCCACAGATGTTAAGTGAATCACTGCAGTGGATAAGTTAGTAACACGGTTGTTAAGTGAATCTGGCTTTCCCCATTGATGTTGCTTGTTAGAAGGTTATAAAATGTGAACACTTGTCAGCTTTGGAAGCCATCTTGAGATTCGATGCCCCCACGCTGCCACAAGCCTGAGAAAGTGGGGAGGGGGGGATTCAATGGAGTATCTCTTAAGTAGACAAAATGATGGCTTATTGTACCCTATGACTATCATTAAGTGTTGGACTTTATGATTCTTGACAAATGTTATCTTTTCTTTTATGTACACTGACAGCTTATTCACCGAAGACAAATTCCTTGTGTGTCCAATCACACTTGGGCAATAAAGAATTCTACTCTACTCTACTCTATTCTATAAGACTCTTTTGTTAGTTCAAGGTCATTGAGTATGGCGCAAAATGAAATAAGAATCTTATTTTAGGACGGATCGTGATTGGGCCATGTAATGGATGGATTTTGGCCAAGGTGGGCGGATGGATTTGTTGTTTTGAATATTGCAAGGAAGCCCGAAACTTTCAGATTTGGGATTCCGCAGATGGGCCAGTTACTATCTAAATAAAGCAATCTTTAAGAGATGTCTGTCTCAGAGTTATGGGCTGGAAAGGAGGGTTGCTGGAACGTTGACTAACACCGGACTCAGGCACACTGCAAAACCATCATAAATATGAACCAGTTACCAAGTATCTAAATTTTTATCATGTGGTCCATAGGGATGCTTCACTGGTCCTAAGTACAAAAAAGAAACAGTCATAAGTGGCTTTTTTCAGTGCCATTGTAACTTTGAATGGTCATTAAATGAACTGTTGTAAGTTGAGGACTACCTGTATGTCATCATCTCTTGTTCCTCTCTTGTGGTTTGAATCCTGGGAGTACAAGTTTCAGTGTCCGACTCTTACTCTATATCAGGGATCTCCAACCTTGGCAACTTGAAGATTTGTGGATTTCAACTCCTAGAATTCCCCAGCCAACATGGCTGACTAAGGAATTCTGGGAGTTGAAGTCCAGAAGCCTTAAAGTTGCCAAGGTTGGAGACCTCTGGTCTACATGAATGAGTCTCTGAGTTTGCTCTGTTTTTTGTTTTGTTTTGTGCATCCCAAATGCTGCTGAAGACCCAGACTCGGGTCAGTTGAAGACTTACTGGCTGCATTCATGTCACATGCAGAGCTTGTTTGGGTTATACCCTTGATTAGGTATTTTGTGACTTAGCATGCTAAGCAAACCCTGCCTGTGTCATTGTAATTCATTAATCCAGTGGAAAGTCTTTGTGTAAACGATTAAGTATTCCCGTTAGAAAATATTGTGCAAAGTTCTGCTACCAGCTTAAAAGTAAAGGAAGCTTATCACTGACTTCCAGTAAAAAAGAACATGTCTACCATTGCTTACGAGAGAGAAAGCCCTTGCTGCTATTTTTCTGTTGCATGATTCAGTCTCTTAACATGTTCTGATTTTTTCGGTTCCAGAGTGCTGAAGAGAAGAAAAGTGTGATCAACTCCCTGGTGTCTGGGGCATTGGCTGGTGCTGTGGCCAAAACAGCCGTGGCACCGTTGGACAGGACGAAAATAATTTTCCAAGGTACACATGAGATTAAGAGGGATCTTCATATCTTTCTCAGTTACGGGAGCAATTCTAGTTTCCTTTAAATCAGTGTTTTTCAAATTCGACAATGTTAAGATGTGTGGACTTCCACTCCCAGAATCCTTGGTGGTAGCCTGGCAGTTGAGGAATTCTGGGATTTAAAATCTGTAGATCTGCATGGTCCCCAAATTTGAACAAACAACTGCATTTATTCCTGGCTTGTCATTGCTCTAACCAGCTTGGAAGCCAGATTTGACTGCTGCCTTTAGGGATTTGAAGAATGTCCTCTTAAGACTAAATATTCTCACTTCCTTCCCACTTTATTTGCAGGACTTGGTTTTTGATCTCTTCTATCCTCTCAGTCTGTTCTAGTTGTCTGACTCCTCCTTAAAATATGGAAACCAGGGTTGGACCTACAGTTTGAGGTGGGATTCTGATTAATGTAGAATAGAGACAAATTTGAGTTCCTCCTGTCGACATTCATAAACTCCCAGAATTCCCAAGCTACCGTGACTGGAGGAGGAATTCTGGGAGTTGAAGTCCACAAGTCTTAAAGCTGTCAAGTTTGAAGACACCTGCTGCAGGCTAATGTGGACCTGTTGAGGCATTAGATGCCAATTCACAAAGGCACCCAAAATGGTTCTCTTCCTTGATTGGGGTGTTCCAAACCAAATGTAAAATATGCTGATTTGTGGCATGGATTAGTCTGCCCATAGGTTTCTTAGCTGCAGTGCTGATGTGTGCATGACTTATTCTTTTCGTTCTGTTTTCAGTGTCGTCGAATAGATTTTCTGCTAAGGTAAGGTGAAACATCCTTCTCTTTTCTAAGGTTCATTGCAGATTGAGCAGTTGGGAAGGATTAAATCTCACTGAATTGCTTCCATGGGTAGCTGGCTCTCAGCTTAAAACCCCTCTCCTCTGCCCCTCCTTCTAGCCTCTTAAGAGACAGTGGAAATTAGTCAAAACAGTGCTACTTTAAAATGGTAGGCACATGTATGTGCCATGGTGGTGCGGTGGTGAGAATGCACTCTTGCAGGCTACTTCTGCTGACTTGCTGATTGCCAGTAGTCAGTTCAAGTCTGACCAGCTCAAGGTTGACTCAGCCTTCCGCCCTTCCGAGGTGGGTAAAATGAGGACCCAGATTGTTGGGGGCAAGAGTCTGACTCTGTAAACTGCTTAGAGAGGGCTGTTAAAGCACTATAAAGTGGTATATAAGTCTAAGTACTATTGCTATTGCTAAGGAAAGGATTAGGGGGAGAAAAGCCATGGTGGCGCAGTGGTTAGAATGCAGGCAAATTCTGCCGACTGCCAACAGTTCGATTCTCACCGGCTGAAGGTTGACTCAGCCAGGGCTGCAGTAGAAGATAAGTATTAGAGTTGAAAATGGGTGGTTTCTAAATGCTGCGCGCGCTCACTAAACCATTTGTTACACCGGTTGAGTTTCACCACTGGTCACACCTAATGCAGCTCCTCCTCTGTCTAGGAGGCCTACCGGCTGATCTATCGTACCTACCTCAGTGAAGGCTTCTTCAGCCTATGGCGAGGCAACTCGGCCACCATGGTTCGGGTAATCCCTTACGCTGCCATCCAGTTCTGCGCACATGAGGAATATAAGCAGCTTTTGGGCAGCTACTATGGCTTCCAGGGAAAGTAAGTTGCTGTGGAGCCTCAGTCTCCTGAAAGACCTTGGCCCGAGCATGTGGGGAAGACGTTGTCAGGGGCAAGAAGTCAGGAACCAGACCAGAGTTCAGGTTTACTCCATGTTACCCATACACAAGAATCTGAACTACTCACAGGCAAGGCAAATTTGTGCCAGATAACCATCATCAGACTTCAAAGGGGGCTGGACTTAGGTCTTTGTGGTTTATAATTTGTGATTCATTGCTTAGCCTGATGCATGAATCCTGCCAACTGTACTTTTTGTGGCAATGGAACACAGCCAGAGTTTTGGAATGAGCAATGTTCAGTTTGGAAGCTTTTTTGCCCAGTCTCAGTGGTATTTAGGAGCCAACAACCAAAGAAATTCTCCTTTTCAAATATTACTTCTTTTGTTTCAGGGCGCTCACCCCTCTGCCTAGATTCATCGCAGGCTCTATGGCAGGGATCACAGCTGCCATGCTGACGTATCCCCTGGACCTGGTCCGTGCCCGTATGGCAGTAACGCCGAAGGAAATGTAAGTAGTGAGGAAAGGACGTGAGGTGTATTCTTTAACTATTATTGTTCCTGAAAACCTGCATAGTGAAAGGTTGGAGCACAAACTTCATCCAAATGAAGACTTGCTTTGATCACTTCCAAAGCCAAGAAAGTTTCGCCAGTTATGACCAAAAGAGATCGTTTCTTCCGCAAGGCGTCCTTCCACTCCAAGACTGTAATTGGTTCGATAATTCACTCATCCATAAAATGGTTTGTTTGTTCATGGTTTACTTGGTGAACCCTTCAAATATCTTAGGGATGTACTAATCACAATGACAAAAATATATATTGACAAGACTGTAGTGGAATGTAGTCTGGATTCCCAGGAGGGAGGGATAAGGGTGGTTTACCACATTCGCCCATTGCAGTCCTCTTGTACACACAAAAGATTCAGCCTACCCTAATAAAAACCAAGATGACAAACATGGCCAGCCGGCCAACACATTTAAATTCCCCACCCTTAGGAGATTCCTTAAAAATATATCCTGCAACTGGGAGAGCCATAAATCTTTAAGACTTTATCATCCGTCCCATTGGTGTAGGCAGAAAAATAAACAAACAAACTCCTGGGACATTGTTTTACCAAGAGTATAACTTTACTGATAGATCCATATAGGCACAGTAGAAAGCAAAGCCAGCTCTGACTTTTAGTGAGAAAAACTGCATAGATAAAATCCCCCTTTCTCCCCCTGGGCCGCCCATTGTCCAGTGTGTCCACCAAGCCAGTGCCACCTCTTTGTTTTGGGAAACAGTCTGCTCGGCTGAAAAATCTCTCATCCTTCGATCTTGAACTGTCGAGATTGTCCTAGGCCACAGGCGGTGCACATGGATTCCTTAACTCCTTCCCAGCCACCCATACATTCCAACCATTCCTCCCCACCCCCTGGTTTCTGTTGTCTGTCTGTGAGCGAAAGTGCAGAGCGCATCGGCCTTGACATTTCCCCTGCGAGCTTCTTTCTAACTTTTATCTGATGTTGTCAGGATTCTAGTCCATAAGGCAACCTTATTCCATTTTTCCTTGGCAGGTACAGCAACATCATTCACGTATTTATGCGGATATCTCACGAGGAAGGATTGAAGACCCTGTATAGGGGCTTCTCACCTACCATCTTGGGGGTGATCCCTTATGCTGGATTGAGCTTCTTCACTTATGAGACACTGAAGAAGCTGCACGCAGGTAAGGACCATCAAGCCAATATGAACATATTGCAGGTAGCCCTCAACTTGTTTGTTTGGTGTCCATTCAAAATTAACAAGAGCATTAGAAAAAGAAATGACTTACAACCGGCCCTTGCACTTATGACCATCACAGTATTCCCATAAACACATGATTATCATTCAGACGCAACTGGCATGTATTTACAGTGGTTGCAACATCCTGGAGTCAAGGTGATGCCATTTGTGACCTTCCCAGCTGGCTTTCGACAAGCAAAGCAATGGGGGAAGCCAGATTCGCTTAACGACTGCGTGATTCAACAACCGCAATGATTTTCTTAATCACGGCGGAAAAAGTGGTAAAATTGAACATGACTCACTATCTAGCCTCAGAAATTCTGCTTCCAATTGTCATAAATTGGGGATGACCAAACTGACAAACAACTGATTTTGGACCAAGCATGTCATTTAAAGCAAACTTATTAACTTAAAGGAATTCTTAATGTTAGATGTGATCCGACTACAGTAATTTTATATGGGATTAGACCAAATCCACAGAAATGGAATTCTGTGAAAGGGAATCAGAAGGAACCAATCAGGGTGAAACTTTGTTACTGTGTTTCCCAGACAATAAGACCCTGTCTTATTATTTTTGCCACCCAAAAAGGCACCAGGTCTTATTTTCGGGGGATGTCATCCACTGACTATCCTCATTTGCACGCATCACCCACGGCCTCCTTTTCACTGTCAGAGGCCTTCAGGAACTACTTCTGTGGCCAGAAAGGTTTTCCTGAAGGCCTTTGCAGCTGATAAACAGAGCTCTGGATCGATCCATAGCTTTGTTATCAGTTACCTTCAGGAAAGCCTTGCCAGCAGCAGAATTCTGGGAGTTGAAGTCCACAAGTCTTAAAGTGGCCAAGGTTGGAGACCCCTGAGCTAGATGACTATAAAGGTAGAATAAATGAAAGAAATTTTGGAATAAAATAAGGATCTGGTTGCAAGAAATAGTTGGTTTAAAAATAGAACTTAAGCCTGAAATGTTCTTGCTAGGGATAACCAGAGGTGAATATAAGGACATTGAATATATAATAATACAGCAGCTAGAATAACGTATGCCTAAAGTTGGAAATTAGAGAGCAGCCCCATAGATGATATGATTATAAAGAAAATTATGGATTGTGCAGAAATGAATAAACTTACAATGGAAATGCAGGAGAAGGAAGAAAAAGAATATTATATAGTCTGGGGAAAATGGTATGTTTGGTTAGATAACAGGAATAAAAGATAATGCAAAATGTAAATGTAAATGATGTATGTGAGTAAATGAAAATGGAAAAGTCGATGCCACAACTTACTGCAAAAATTGTATATATGATTTGTTTTTTTAAAGGTGAAAAAATTGAATAAAAAGTATCTTAAAAAAGAAAGGTGGGATACAAACAAACATGTTCAGAATTTTGCAGCGTAAATTCAGCACCAGGAAAATAAACACAGATGGCTAATAGCTTCATTTAATGTCTTTATAAACATATTAAGTAAATTTTACAATACCAGTTGTAGATTTCTCCAACAGGGAGCAAACTCAAACAGAAGCAGACATGTTACAGGTTCAGAGCAAAGCAGCAACTCAACTCCAGCAGACAAGCAAGCTAGTTTTAATACAGACACAGAGCTTAATATAGAGCCACGCCTAGGCTACTTCTAGTTTCAATTTCCACGCAGTCCTCATTGGCTGACTTAATTGCTATGCCTAGTCATTGGCTGATCTTGTTACCATGCTCTGTTCCATTAATATACTCTGACAATACAAACATAAATAAATACAAGCATCCGTTTGTCGTCTTTCTAAGCACCTCCACCCTTCCTCCTTTTCTTCCTTTCTTTCTTCCTCTCTCCAGATCACAGCGGGAGGAGAGAACCCTACCCCTTGGAAAGGCTAGCGTTTGGGGCTTGTGCAGGCCTGATCGGGCAGTCGGCCTCTTACCCTCTGGACGTGGTCCGTCGGCGGATGCAGACCGCAGGGGCGCTGGGCTACTCCTACGGGTCCATCCTCCTCACCATGAGGGACATCGTTCGGGAAGAGGGGCTCGTCCGAGGCTTGTACAAAGGGCTCAGCATGAACTGGGTCAAGGGTCCCATCGCCGTGGGCATCAGTTTCACCACCTTTGACCTCATGCAGATTCTCCTCCGTAAATGGGAGCGCAGGGTGAATGTGCAGAGGTAACGCCAAACTTGCCGCCCGTGCGAGGGCTCCTTGTGGAGAGTGAGCGGCCACCACGGTGGCGCCAGTCGGTGCTGACGAACGAGGATGGACAAATCTTCCTTTTTTTTTTCTTTTAAAAAAAATCCCCATTCCCTGATCCCAGACGAGATTCTCACGGTAGATCTGAATGACCTCGGAGAATTTGGTTTCAGGCGCAACACAGATTCCTCTTTAACTGTGGCCTATCTCCTCTCCGGTTTCCAGATAATGAATGTGCAAAGAAAGAATAGTAGAAGTCAGTGCAGGATTTTCACTGTTTTTACGATGGGATCTACACATCCCTGAATTCTCCAAGTTAGGGGGAAAAAGGGGGTCGCTTTCACTGCTAGCCTCGTAACAGGAGGCAGCAGCGGATGTGGTTTTATCTGTGTCAAACGTTCCCTCCCCCCATTCTTCCCATTCTCCTTTTATTTTTATTTTTTCCCCCCCACAACTCTCCTCACATATCATTTACCTCTTGGAAGTGCAATGTCAGGTTGGGGTGGGAATATTTTACCATAGAGTTGACTTTAAAAAAAAAAAAAAGGACACTTCCTCTGGCATTTTTTGGGGTTGCTGGAAACCAGGAGGTCTTACATCAACAGTGGTTCACCTTGTTGCTTTCCAGAGCAGCATTTAAATAAAGGATTTTGTGTTTTGTTTTGTTTTTCAAAGAAAAGAAAAGAAAAAAAAGCAGCAACAACAGCTCCCAGATAGGTTTTTCCCTTTCCATTGGAGATGGTTCACTCTGGGGAAAAAACATTACCAGTGCACAGTGTTAACTGGAAACGCTTGCTGTCTTGATATGCTATCCATTTTCATTTCTTCAGTATTATCCATGTTATTTCCTCAGTAGGGAAAGGAACTTGAAAGGATTATGGCTCTTTTTCTGGCTCTTTTTCTCTGAACCCTCCGTGTGCTTCGTGTGTTTTTAAGAAATTTGCTTGCTTGAAATTGGAGGGAACACACCTGTTGGCAAAACCAGCAGCCTCATGTTGTAACCTCCTTCCTAAATAGTATCATTTCACTACTTATTTTTCCTTTTCCTCTTTTCCTTTGCTGTTGCTTGTCAGAGTGGAGAATACCATTGTGCCACGTTGGGCAAACTTGCTGTGGCAGCTTACGTATTTCCTGCATTTAGGTGTCTTTTGGACAGTTTTTTGCTGCTTTTTGCTCTTTTTCTCTTGCCTGTTTTCTGCTTTATCCAACTTTAAGGCCACTTCGGTTTGGGGTGGCGGGGATAGCAACGGATTACCCCGATACGATTCTCAAGTCCTTCCCTTCTGGCTAAACGCAAGGGTGGGGGGACTGTGGCCCTTTTATGACTTGTGGACTTCAACTCCCAGAATTCCTGAGCCAGCATGGCTCAGCTTAGGAATTCTGGGAGTTGAAGTCCGCCAGTCATAAAAGGGCCACAGTCCACCACCCCTGAGCTAAAGGAAGAAAGAAGGAATGGTGTGTGTGACAGGAAAAAAAAATGGGTCTGTGGCAAGGCTAAATAAAAGACACTTGGTTCTGAACTGACATTGATCCTTCCCCACATGCTGGAAACTTTGACTCTTGACATTTTGTGGGCCACAAATATTTTGTGGTGATCTACATGCACTACACCCCTCCACACACAGCATCCTAATTGTTCTGTATATGGCCCTAGAAATTCTACAACGTCGTCACTTGTTGATTCTTTGCAACGTCGGTAATCGAATTTGATTTCTGCAAAGGGGTTCAGAATCTTAACGGAAGCTTTTGTTATCGTAAAGCATTTTTCTGCGTTTGAGATTCTGTAAGCGTCCCCCACCCGACCCCCGGAAACCATATTTTTTTTAAAGAGGCAGACTCCAGAATGTGATGCGGAGGCGTTGTGCACACAAAACACGTTGACTGTGAAGGAAGATAGGTGAGCAGCCTCAAGGCTGCTAAGCTGCCAACGTGCACAAGTCAAATCACAAATCAATAAATGTGAAAGATGTCTCAAATTGAGACTTATGAATATAAAACTCAGCTCTTAGAAGAAGGCTTTTCTCCTCTTCCCCTGTCCACTGCTTCAGCTTGGTTGCCAATTTAGCTTGCTTTTTTTAAAACCTGCTTTATATACTTAGCATTGCACCACTTACCTTATGGCAGAGATCTCCAAACTTGGCAACTTTAAGACTTCTCCAGCCAGCTAGAGAATTCTGGGAGTTGAAGTCCACAAGTCTTAACGTTGTCAAGTTTGGGGATCCCTGCCTTATTGTCTTGCAGAGCCTCTTGGCCAGAAATGTTAGCCACTATCGCAAACATCCCCTGGTCATTGTAATCAAATCAAATTCATTGGGGTATATTGGACATTTAACTGGGGAAACCTGCTATAATGGGGATTAGTTACCTATTTGTGTGGGGCTAGTGTGGGTCTTCCTTGTTCCCCAACATCCGCTCAGCTGGAGCACTTTACCAAGGCAAGCTCAGCAGTGTGTTTTTCTCTCGTCTGCACATTCCTAAGGTCACAGTGTCTAGACCAGGGGGGGGTCTTCAAAACTTGGGAACTCTTTAAGACTTGTGGACTTCAACTCCCAGAATTCCCATGGCTGGCTAGGAATTCTGGGAGTTGAAGTCCACAAATCTTAAAACAGTTGCCAAGTTCAAAAATCCCTGGTCTGGAGCAGAGGTGGGGAACGAAGAAGGCCCCTTTATAGCTTCTGGACTTTCAACTCCCAGAATTCCTGAATTCTGCAAATTGAAGCTCACAAGTCATAAAAAGGCCATCATTCCCTACCCCTGGTCTAGAGTAGGTTTTTTTTTTTTTTCAAACCTGGCAACTTTAAAATGTGTGGACTCCCAGAATTCTCCAGCCAGCGTCCTGGAAGTCCATACATCTTTAAATCGCCAGGTTTGAAAAACACTGCTCTAGAGTAATAGTAGTTCAAGGGCAGGTTGGCCTCCCTTCCTTGGAGCCTAGCCAGGGTTTTCCTCGCTCTAATAATACTTTGAAAAGGTCAATACTAACCGGTCGCCCTAAATGGCACCTTTCCTGTAGCTGCCATCCTTCCTGTGCTGAGCAAGGTGATTTTTAGCAAATGTTCAATGCCGTTTTCCTAGGGTAACAGGTCAGTTAGTTCAGGGGTCTCCAACCGTGGCAACTTTTAAGACTTGTAGACTTCAACTCCCAGAGTTCCTCAGCCAGCTTTGCTGGCTGAGGAACTCTGGGAGTTGAAGTCTACAAGTCTTAAAGTTGCCACGGTTGGAGACCCCTGTGCTAGTTGACTAGTGTCTTTGCTGTATTTGAATGTGCCTTTGA
Organism: Pseudonaja textilis; assembly: GCF_900518735.1. The sequence continues at coordinate 24,004,822 of NW_020769318.1, read as the reverse complement.
AAGGTGTTGTGTGGGCCTCTTAAGCAGAACAGGAGTGCTCTTGTTGGGCACGGGGAGCTATTTTTTGACAAGTAAAACAGTGGGGAAACAGGATGCCTTTCCTCGCAGGGGTTTCTCCCTTTTCACCTTTACAGAGGTCTTCTCCAGGGGATTGTCTGGAGAAACCCCCTTCATTGTAGAAAATCCATGGTGTGTTCCAGGCGGGGCTGTTCCCCGTTGCTTTGTGCAAACAACAGTATATATGATTGCAAAGCCACAAGATGTTTCCCCGGTGAGGGTTGCGTGCCCACGAGCAGTGTTTCGAAGGAAAGTGAGCTAGCCACTAAAGTATTTGGCACCACCGCACAGCCAAGTATTACAAAGGTTGACTTTGGAGTGCTACTGAAGCCTTGGGGACAAAGGCGTTCTACGGCGTAACGCGTCCGTGCAGAACATTAAACACAACAGCCTCAGCTGAAGAGATGTTCTCTGCATTGTGGCTTTTTATCTGGCCAATGATACTTTTGTTTTATATAGATGTTTATAGTGACATAATTATAAAATCTGTGCCAAGGGGAGGAGGTATATTTAATAATAAAAAATGAATTATCCAGTTTGCGGTGTACGTTGTGTCTTTCTTTTGTCTAATTGTATAGAATTAGACGGCATCAGAGGTGGTATTTAGCAGGTTCTAACCAGTTCTTGAGAACCGGTAGCGGAAATTTTGAGTAGTTCGGAGAACCGGCAAATCCCACCTCTGACTGGCCCCGCCCCCATCTCTTCTCCACCTCCCGAGCCTCAGCTGATTGGCTGGGTCTTCTTTGGTTGCCCTGCGCAGGAGAACAGAGCTGGAAAGCAGGTTAGTGGGGTGGGGAGGGAAGGGGTTTTTTATCCTTCCCCTGCCACGCCCACCAAGCGACATCCACAGAACCAGTAGTAAAAAAAATTTGAATCCCACCACTGGGTGGCATTATTAATATAAGTATATCCCCAAACCTTTTTGATGAGCACAACTAGTAACAGAATAAGAGAACTGGAAGGGACCTTGGAGGTCTTCTAGTCCAACCCCCTGCTTAAGCAGGAAACCCTGTACCATTTCAGACAAATGGCTGTTGTATTATTTCCTGAAAAGCCTCCAGCAATGGAGCATTCACAACTTCTGGAGGCAAATCGTCCCAATGAATTGTTCTCACTGTTGGGAAATTTCTCCTGATTTCTAGGTTGGTTCCCATCCATTGCTTCTCGTTCTGCCTCTTGAAACTCTTCCTTCCCCAGAGGGGGATGTTACTCCAACCACTAATTCATAGCTGAACTGTTGAATCAGCTCCACACAATCTATTAAAGCTATAAATGCAGGTAATCCTCAACCTATGTCCATAACGGAGCCTGCCTATTGCGGTCATATATTGTGACAGTTGTAAAACAGATTGATCGGGTGACTGCCCCGATTTCGCTATTTTTTTTTTTTGCAGTGGTCGTTAAGCAAACAGGTCATCAACCAAATACCAGTCGTTAAATGAACACCGTGGTCATTAAGTGAACCCATTGTTTGTTCTGACATGTCTTTGCTGAAAACTGGAAGTAACCTCTGGTTTTCACAAAACTGTTGTAAAACGCAGCCGCGTTGCAGAGCAGTCTTATCTCTCATTTCTGGTAAGTGATAACTTTGGATGCTAAGCAATTGGTTCTAAGTCGAGAACTAGCTGTATGTTCCGTCTGTTTGGCTGTGGCATGAAATGCAGGCCCGATCATTTGAGGCTTACTCAGTAACCAAAATTAAGCAAGCCATGCAATCATCTTTGATTATCCAAAAGGTGCTTAAGAGCTAACTAGACTTCAGTTTCACTTCTCATCCAAGAAACTTCTTCAGTTCTAAATAAACATCTTCAACGAAGAAGGAAGTCCAGTTGTCCCTTGAAAAAGCCCCTTTGGGACAATCACGACCTGGATGACCGAGAATCTCCAGACTTTCTCTCCCGTTAGGTCTGGCCCTCTTTGTATCATTATGTATTTTATGTCCCATTATTTGTAAGATCTTTTTAACATTTTTTCTCAAAAAAAGAAGAAGATATATATAGTGTTTAAATTAATGTGCATCTGGAATCCTTGGTTGAATAGAAAAGGAAATTTCTTTCTCTTACCACCATATACCCTGATTGTGGAAAACTTACATTAACTTACTGAAATGTCTCATCACTCAAATCTGCTTATGGACAAAGATAGTTCTGTTATTTTTGTACGTTTCACTTTCATCTGTATCAGATAGTATTCTAACTGGAGCCAGTTTTGTAAAGCACCAGGCTGGAAACCAGGAGACTGGGAGTTCTAGTCCTGCCTTACGCATGAAAGCCAACTGGGTGACTTTGGGTCAATCACCAGGAGACTGTGAGTTCTAGTCGTGCCTTAAGCATGAAAGCCGGCTGGGTGACTTTGGGTCAATCACCAGGAGACTGTGAGTTCTAGTCCTGCCTTAAGCATGAAAGCCGGCTGGGTGACTTTGGGTCAATCACCAGGAGACTGTGAGTTCTAGTCCTGCCTTAAGCATGAAAGCCGGCTGGGTGACTTTGGGTCAATCACCAGGAGACTGTGAGTTCTAGTCCTGCCTTAAGCATGAAAGCCGGCTGGGTGACTTTGGGCCAATCACCAGGAGATTGTGAGTTCTAGTCCCGCCTTAGTCATTAAACCAGCTGAGGTGACTTTGGGCCAGTCCCTCTCTCAGCCCAACCTACTTCACAGGATTGTTGTGGAGAAAATAAGAGGATGAAGGAGTATGGGGTCTGTTCACTAACTTAATGTATACAAATAATAGAGGAAGATTTTTTTAAAAAATAAAGCTAATCTCTGAAAAAAAAATGCTAAGCAAAGGAGAAGTGAAAGGTTGTTCATTGTTCATATTTCAACTTTGCTCCTGAATGTTTTTAAGCCATAAGATCTGGAAAAAAAATTTTTTAATCAAAGCTGATCAAGACACCCCCTTCATTTTATCTCTTTTGGGCTAGTGTGGAAGATGCATATCCAGTCCACTGTGATTGGTCTTTACAAAACAGCAGGACTTGAATTCGGCTGGTTTCTTCTAAGAGATGTCGCAAGAAAAATCTTTCCTCAAGGATGAAAACCCGGCTATCAATTTTGCAAACCCTCAAGAGAGAAATCCACATTCCGGCACTAAACACAAGCCTGGACCCGAAGCGTCCCACTCTGAGCCAAAGGAGATCTTCTCACTTAGGATACAGCCAAGTGCTGATGGAAATAGAGGCCAAAGAAGATGGAAACGACTTGACAGGCTGCAATCCACCAGACGTAGAAAGAGAACAGCCCTCGGTAGAAAAGAGGAGTGAAGACGGTGCCCAAGGCACTAAGAGATGCGGTGATCTGTTCTACTGCAGCCTGGATATCTTCTTTCCCAGAGTCCTCAGAGGAGGCGGCCTGGCGAACCGGAATGGCATTGGGCGCTGGCGATGTTAGCGCAGGCTCAGGATACAGGCCCCAGGAATATTCACCTTTTGGGGAGAGAAAGGAATAGGAGAGAGGTTACATTCTCACCAAAATTCTCTAAAAAAATTATATATATGTATTTATGTGTGTGTGTGTGTGTGTGTGTGTGTGTGTGTATGGTATTCAGCTTTGTTCGGGTATTTTCCCACATCATTATAGTTGTGCTTTTAAAGTTGTAGCAACGTTTCGGCAGAATCTCCTCTGCCATCATCGGGCTTCTGTATTGTGTTCGTCTGTGAGTCTCATACACACACACACACACACACACACACACACACACACATATACATCTACACACACACATATATACACACATACATATACACACACATAATTAATATAACTAAAAAGAAAGCAACGTATTCAAAATCCATATATACGGTGTGGCGCCTGGTAACATTTCTTGGAGTAATATTCCTCCTCATAATAATAGTCTTTTCTAATGGTAATTTCATGATAACAGTGCTTTTCCCTCATAAGAATAATACATATTAATTAGTAAAACTAATCAAAATTAATCACAATTAGTAAGTTACAATAAACAACCCTGATAGTGAGATTAATCTTTCTCTTGTAATCTTCGAGTTTCTAACTCTTGTTTTTCTTATTTAACCAATGATAGAACAGATCCCATCCCTCAAAATATTCAATGTCTTTCTTTAATTTCAAATGTTAATTTATTCATTTCTGCACATTCTAAAATTTTTGTTATCTTCTGTGGGGATCTTCCAATGTTGTGCGAACAGGATTCTGGCTGCTGTTAACACATGTACTATTAAATATACATTTCTTTTATTATATTTATCTGGTAGAAATATTTCCCTCACCAAAATTCTTTTATCAACCTGGTGTATATAAACGTATATAAAAAAAATCCAGGTGTACCCTTCCTTCCTTTGTAAAAAGTTGGAAGCGACACATTTTTATTTAGCTTAAAAGATGCTCAACCAATGAAGCAACATAAAATCGAAAAAAAAATTAAAATTCAGAACACATTTTGGGAGGGAAAATTACAGAGGGAAATAGGGAGTTCTCAACTTACAACCACAATTGGGACCAGAACTTCTGTTGCTAAGCGAGGCAGTTGTTCAGTGTGTCGCTCCCAATTTTATACCTTTTTTTGCCACAGTCATTCAGTGAAACACTACAATTGTTAATGGGGAAGTATGTGGTAATTAAATGAATCGGTCTTTCTCTGTTGACTTTCTTTGGACCCGGGCCACGCAAAGGGTGGGTAAGCGGGCACGCATGCGCAGCTCTACTAAAGCAAGCAATGGGCACTTCGCACAAGCGGTGGGCACATAGATATACACACACCCGCTCACACACAACCATTCCCTAGCCCTCCTCCTTCCCCCACTGGTCCACCAAACCGCAAAGCTGCTGTAGAGACTTCCGTGACTGGAGAATCGTTTACCAAGAGTTTTGAGGATGAGGGTGCAGTGCAGGGTGAGAAAGATTGGCGCCAGGTATTGGAGGCTGACCACTGTTACGTAGCAGTAGATTCTGGTGATCTGGAAATAATAAAAAAAGGAACCATAAAGAATGAGAATTGAGATCTGGACATCTAATATCTTAAGTGGCAACCCTTATACAAATAGTCCTCTATTTATAACCACTATTGAGCCCCCAAATTTCTGTTGTTCAGCAAGAAGGTTGCTAAGTGACTTCTGCTCCATTTTATGACCTTTTTTTTGCCACAGTTGCTAAGTGAATCACTACAGCTATTAAGGGAGTAACATGGTTTTAAAAAATGGACTTGTGACTGTTTTTCACACTTATGACTGTGGTACCATCCCCGTGGTCACCTGATCAAAATTTGGAGGCATGTATTTATGACAGTTATAAATATTTATGTATTACGTACTTATGATTTTTATAAACAGGCACAGAATCAAAATCATGTGAAGTATTAGTACCGTTTTGTAAATCCTTAGTAAGGCCACACGTAAAATACTGCATCTAGGTTTGGCCACCACATGACAAAAAAGATGTTGAGACTTTGGAAAAAGGACAGAGAAGAGCAACCAAGATGATTAAAGGCCTGGAGACTAAAACATATGAAGAACGGTTGCAGGATGTGGGTATGGCTAGTCCAGAGAAGGAAAAGGAGGGAGATGATAGCAGTATTCCAGTATTTGAGGGGCTGCCACAAAGAAGAGGGGGTCAAATTATTCTCCAAAGCACCAGAGGGCAAGACAAAAAAAAACAATGGATGGAAACTAATCAAGGAGAGAAGCAACCTGAAATTAAGGAGAAACTTCCTAAAAGGGAGAACAATTAACCAGCAGAACAGTTTGCCTCTAGACATAGGTTACTTCATCACTGGAGGTTTTTAAGAAGAGGCTGAACAGCCACCTATCTAAAATGATATAGGATCTCCTGCTTGAGGGTTGGACTAGAAGACCTCCAAAGTCCCTTCCAGCTCTATTCTAATTGACTGATGACGGTTCCGTTGTCCCAGGGTCCTGTGATCACCCTTTGCAACTTTCTGACAAGCAAAATCAACGGGGAAGCCAGATTGACTGGACAACTCTGTTCTATCTTAACAACTGCCACAAGAAAAGGCGTAAACTGGGGCAACACCCACTTAACAACTGTCTTGCTGAGCAAAATTTTGGACTCCCGTTGTGGTCATAATTTGAGGACTACCCGTAAAGGGTTTGCTTGACTTTTCCCTGTTCGCTGTGAGCCATCTTGGGCCTACCTTCTGCTGAATTTCCAGCACGGTGATCCGGCCGGCCTCCCGTTTCATTTGCTCCACCCAGCGCTCAGCCAGATTCAGGTACGCCTGGAGATGGTAGCGGGTGACAGCCAGGCGTAGCACACAGAGCACCACGATCGTCCAGAGGCGTACAGAATTATAGGTGGTGTCCGACATGCTGTCACAAAGGGGAAGGGGATCCATTAGCTCTCTTGAGGGTGAGGAGCAGAGGTGGTATTCAGCAGGTTCTGACCAGTTCTGGAGATCCAGTAGTGGAAATTTTGAGTAGTTTGGAGAACCGGCAAATACCGCCTCTGACTGGCCCTGCCCCCATGTATTCTCCACCTCCCGAGTCCCAGCTGATCGGCTGGGTCTTTTTTTGTTGCCCTGCACAGGAGAACAGAGCTGGAAAGCAGGTTAGCGGGGTGGGGAGGGAATGGGCATTTTGCATTAACCTTCCCTCAGGAGTAGGGAGGGAATGGAGACTTTATCCTTCCCCTGCAATGCCCACCAAGCCACGCCCACCAAGCCACACCCTGCCCCACCAAGCCACGCCCACAGAACCAGTAATAAAAAAAAAATTGAATTCCACCACTGGTGAGGAGGGACCTCTTTCAAATGCCGAGCTGCCAAGCAACAGCCAGAGAATCTAGGCCTGATTCCCAACCTCCCCTTTTGAATCTTAAGTTACTAAGCCTCATGGATCCAGGGATGCTCAAAGGAATCTCAACAAAAAAAAAAAATAAGCAAAGATTACTTGAATTAAAGCTCAAAAGGAAACAGTTTAAAAAAAGAAAAAGAAAAAGGAATCACAGCCGGAATGCAACTCCTCCCCTTCACTTACATCTGGACCGTTTCCTTGCCCATGGGGGCCTGCAGCAGGAGGTCTCGCGCAATGGGCTTGACCCACATCAGAACCACGATCACGGGAGCAAGAAAACTGGCATGCAGGAGGAGTCTGTGGGACAGGGAGAGGGAGGTTTATTCCACGTTAAGTCCCCAGGCTTTTGAGGGCCTGGAAATGTGTTATCTGGCAACCACACACCCCCTACACACACACACACACCCCAAAAAAAAAACCCGCACACAAACAATAAGCTTCTAAGTAAGGATTAAGAGTGTCCAAAGGGCAGGGTCAAGAGTCAAGATCCACAATGGATGTGATCAAAGTTCTACCTAGTTATTATGTGCATCTCATTTTAAAAAAAATCTATCCATCCATCTATGGTATCTCTCTCTCTCTCATATCTATATTTATCATCTATATCATCTATATCATCTATTATTTATCATCAATCAATATAATCTACAGTGTCTGTCTATCTTCTGACAGTTCAGCATTTGAGATCTATCATCTATATCTACGGTATCATTCTTTCTTTCTTTCTATCTATCTATCTATCTATCTATCTATCTATCTATCTATCTATCTATCTATCTATCTATCTATCTATCTATCTATCTATCTATCTACCGTATCTATCTACTGATCTATCTATCTATCTATCTATCTACTTATCTATCTATCTATCTATCTATCTATCTATCTATCTATCTATCTAT